>JABUQX010085561.1:30000-69990 GCA_015478945.1 Trachelipus rathkii
TTGCCAAAGTGTTATATGAGAAATATTATTTATGTTGTATTGTTGAGGTGGATTGTTATTCACGTCCCTGTAATGCTTGATTGTTATTGATATATTATTATATTAGATTATTTATTCTATATTATTTATTATTACTTGTCTAGTTAATTGATTTATTAGTTTATAAGTATTATTATTATTAGTATAATTTTATTTCTTATATTATTATGTGAAAATATTTTTTTTAAATTGTTATAATTATTAATTATTATATTATTTTTTAATTAGATTCAAAAATAATTTTGATTATTTATTAATATTTTAGTGATTTATTGTGATAAAACAAGTAATGTGAATTATTATTATATGTTAAATTATTAATCCAATAATTATAATTTATGTGAATAATTATGTGATTAAATTGTAGTTGTATAATTATTTTACTAAGTGATTGTGCTTAAGAATCTCCAATGTGGTAATTTTGAAGTTAAGCGAGCCCATTGGTAAGGCAGTGTAATGATATAATAAAAAAAAAAAAAATATAAAATAGTCGCTGAATAAAAAACGCGATCATTCATTACCTAATAATCATTCTGCATCTCCGATTCATTCCCCCAAAGCGAATATCCCCATCCCCTATTATTCCCAATTAACTCATTCCCCCCTATTTGTCCGCAATTGCCCCTCACCCCCACACCGACAACACAAATTGAATATTTTTTAATTAAATTAAGAATATAAATAACTGAAAACTAATTTAAGAATATGAATAACTGAAAACTAGATTTAACGGTAGCAATGGCGAGTCATGCGATATTATATTTAACTTGGGGTTTTATTGTGATGGCATGACGTTGTGTGTCAGACAGTCTTTGGTTCGGAACGAGATGAAATGTTTAATAAACTGATTGTCCACTGATCTTCGCTTCCCATTTGACTGTTAATGTATCTGTGAATTATATGCATTATGTATAGGATATTTTTTAAAATATTTTCTGCAAAGAGTATATTATACAAAAGTATATGCAACTATTGCTAAAAGTTTAATGTATCTAGGAATTAAATACATTATGTGTTGTTTATTTTTTGAATACTTTCAGCAAAGTATATATTTTATAAACGGATATATAGCTATTGATAAATATTCGTATATAAGTATATTCTACATCTATATGTGAAAATATTATCGACTAAATAGTCCTACACGGAATTAGGGCTGCGGAGCCGGAAATTTTTCTGACTGTTCCGGCTCCGGCTCCGGCTCCGGCTCCGGCTCCGGCTCCGGCTCCATCTCCCTAGAAAATCTTGACCCCGGCTCCATCTGCCAAAAAACCTCTGCCCCGGCTCCGTAGCCCTGCATAGAATAGATATGTAACAATCGAATTTTGACTCATTACCCCATAACAACGAGTCTACCTGTATGTGCCTATAAAGGAATAGTCATGAAACATGTACAGTATAGAAGAAAAGAAAATCAAATTTT
Organism: Trachelipus rathkii; assembly: GCA_015478945.1. Classification (NCBI taxonomy): domain Eukaryota; kingdom Metazoa; phylum Arthropoda; class Malacostraca; order Isopoda; family Trachelipodidae; genus Trachelipus; species Trachelipus rathkii. The sequence continues at coordinate 31,463 of JABUQX010085561.1, forward strand.
GATTAATTGCCCCATCTATATCAATAATTTTACTTGTATGTGCTCAAAAAGTCATACACTTGAAACATGTATAGAGAAATTGAATTATAATAACACACAAAAGTAATTAAACTATGATTCATTACCCCATAACATCGATTTTACCTGTACTTCGCTCAAAAATGCATATAACACAGCAAACATGAAAAAAGATGAAACAGAAGAATCAAATTATAGCACACAAATGCAATTAAACTTTGATACATTACCCCATAATAACGATTCTACCTGTATGGGGGTCTCAAAAACATCTCTAACTAGAAGCTCATAGTAAAGATCATCCTCAAAATATTTCTAGAAAGCAACAATCACAAAAAAAAAAAAAAAAAAAAAAAAACAAAAAAAAAAAAACAGAAAAAAAAACATGCCGGCTCGAAAAGAACAACAAAAAGAAGGCAAGTAATCAAATTTTGATTCTACCCAAATCTGTGACGTTACTCCTATGATCAATGTTAGAACGTGAGCCGAGAAGAAATTCGCGTATGCAAATTTTTTGAGGAAAATGCATGAACAGACGTTGCTTATTGCTCTACTTTTCCCTGTTTTATTTATCAGACGTAACCCAGAGAGATGGCATTACTAAGATTGAAAAAGGAAATAATGTCAAAAAAAAATTTTACCCTGAATATTTACCGCTTTAAATATATATTTCAGATAGTCCCCTTTCCTTCACATGTTCCTATAATAATACTAATAAATATAGTAAAGGATAATACCTAGGCTGTTATTAATTAGACCATATATATTTAGTATAATTAAACAGAAATTAGGGTTTAAACTCCAGAAATCAGAATTTAGTATGTGTAACTTCATGTTGTTATATAGCTTATAGTATAGTGGTATATATATACAGTATAGTATATATATATATGATTAATATATAGTATAGTATAATATAATATATATAAATAGTATATAGTATTATATTACTAAATTATATTTATATATATAGTATATAGTAATATATTATTATTATATTATATTATATGCGATATAGACATATATATATACGATGCTAGATATAGATATATAGTAGGTGATTATTAATATAAATGCTATATAAGGTATATATTATATAGTATATATATATATTATATTTAGTATATTGGAAATATACATAACTATATATATATGAAATAGTAGTAGGTATATATTAGATATTTTCTTTTAAAATAGATGTAGTATATATATATATATATATATAATATTATAGTATGAACAAACTGAGTACAATATATATATTGTAGTATAGTATATGTACTATATATAATAATAAGTTATATAATTAATTAATTGTTAATTTTAATATATCGTATATAAATATATAGTATATATGATAATGAAAATTAGTGCTATATATATATTAATATATATATATTCTATAATATATATATATATATATATATATATGTATATATAGTATATATAATATATTATTAAGTAGTAATAATATAGTATGTATATATATTATATATATTTTATAGTATATATAATAATATATATTATATATATATATTAGATATAGGATATATATATTAATATATAGTATATATATATATTAAGTATATATAGATATAGATTTATACTTAGTAATATACGGGGAGTCATTTGAAATATATAGTAGTGGTAATACTATGGTAGGTAGTAATATATATTAGTAGTATATAGTACTAGTATTACAAACCGTGCATCAGTGTTTATTATATTATGTTTATTCTACAATAAAACTTCTGTAGCTTTGCAAATAAACAATGTGTTTTGGATTACAAATAAACACGAAAAAATCGTAAAATTTACATCAGAAAACACACTGACATAACCAAGAATTATGCACACCACTCATTCAATATGGAACCTCACACACAAATTTTTTTGAAAGTTTTTGCGCAATAGAAAAATGTTGCATTTAAATAGATAAATAAATATATAAATTAAAACATTGAAAACATAATAACCTATAATAATAATAACAATATATATTATTATAATTATATATATATTATATATATATATATATATATATATATAATTATATTATATATGATATATATATATATATTACTAATATATATAATAGTATATATATATATATAAGAATATATAATATATAGTTATAGTATATATATCTAATATAATAATATTTACTATATAGATATATTAGATATATATATATATAGATATAATATATATATAGTATAGATAGTGACGTATTATAAATTATATATATTAATATATAAAGCGTATAGTTTAGTATATATAGTATACTATAGTATACTATATATATAAGTATAGTACCATTATAGATATATATAAATGATGTGATAGTATATAAAGTATTATATTATTAGTCAATATATATATATATATTATATAATAATTAATAATAATAATAATAATAATAATAATAAAATATAGTAATAATAATAATAATAATAATAAAATAGAATAATAATAATAATAATAATAATCGTAATGCTTTAATCAAAAAAAGTGTTCTATAAGGCGATAATCATCGATAACAATAAGAATAAAAATATGATAATAATTCTATTATAATAATAATTGAATAATAATAATAAGAATTAATAAATAATGTAAAAATGCTATTTTTTTAATGAAAGGAAATAAATCACTAATAATGCATATAATATATTGATAAAATGAGTTAATAATAATAATGAATAATAATAAAATAATAATAGATATAATAAGTTAAATAATAATAATAAGAAAATAATAATAATAATGATTATAATAATAATAATAATATAATATAAAATAATAATAATAATAAATAATAATTATAAAAATAAAACAAATAAAAAAAGAATATTTTTGATATTCAAAAAATAATATTTTTAAATAAAAATTTTAAGAATAAATAATTAACTAATAATTTAAATGATATCCCAATAAAAATAATTAATGAAATAATTATATAGAAAAATAATAATATAATAATATAAATAATATGATCTTTTTAATGAAAAGAAATGGCAACGCTGTTATAAATTAAATATGAGTAATAATATTAATAATAATAATAATTAATGAATAATAAAATAATAATAATCAATAATAGATAATAAAATAATATAATAAATAATAATTAATATAATAAATAATATAATAAACTAATAAAAATAATAATGAATAATAATAATAATACATACAATACTAATAATAATAATAATAATATAATATATAAATAATAATAATAATCAATAATAATAATAAATTTAATAATAATAATAATAATTATTTTTTAATGAAAAGAGATGTCACACTGTTTGCTATTTGTATTTAATATATATAATATTATATAATATATATTAATATACTATATACATATAGGTATGATATAATCTTATGTAAATTATAATAAGAATATAGAATTGTTATTATTTATATTTATATGGATATATAAAAAAATTTGGGGATAATATATTATATATATATATAGTACTATTATTCTGTGTGTACGTCAGCCGGCTACCCTCTGCTGATATATACTTATATTCCATACTTCTTTTCGCGTTATAACTATGATATATTATGATACGTACTAATAGTACATAGAAAAGTTACTATATTTATAGATGCTATGTGAACACAGAAATGTTATTGATTATATTAATATTAAGAGGGCACATATATATAATATTAGATATAGTATATTTATCGCCTTTATCTATTTAGTTTAGTGAGGTATATGATTAGGGCTATCAAATGCCCTACTACTTTATATATCTATTAGTAGTACTTTTTATCAGACATTTCCATATAGTATATTTAAATACCTATATGATAGTATTATATATATAATATAGTATACTTATTATTTTTCTATATTATGTATTATATTATTGCCATATTATTGTCCTATTATTAATATTATTATTTCCTTATTTATTTAATCCTAATATGTTGCCTTTAACTCTTATCTCTCTCAGTCGTTTTTCCAATATTCTCTAATATACCTTACTTGCATGTGTAAACTACTTAATGGTTATTCATCACTACTATTATTTATATATATATACGAATTATTAGTAACCTAGTCTTATATATATATATAACATACTCTATAAATATAGGGATTATAGTGTATTAGATGTAGTAGCCCTATAGCTATTAAGTCAATATACTGGCGTTCCGGTATATAAGATTATATATATAGTACATATATATTATATTAATAGGCCTCAATTTCCCTTACCAATGGCGTATAGTATATATACTAATCCGTATATATATAGTACTATAGTATATATATATATATATATCTTGTTATGCATATATAGCTATATTCACCGCTACGGTAGATTATAGTTATTAGTGGGATCTATATATTATTAAACTTTATTATAATATGATACCTACTATTTGACCCCAGCTTTATAATCGGCTATATGCTATATATATATAATATGTATATATATAGTGTATATAAATATATATACGCTATATATATTATTAACCTATATACTTATATAATACCTATACAATCTTATAGTAAATACTAGTGTATATTATCATTTATCTATATACTATATATTTCATATATACATGTGCAATTAAATTAATATTGATATATAATGAATAGACTGACACAAAGCGACTTATAGCAGTATTACCAGATACTTATATATATTAGCTATTATATTATATACGCGTACCTGGCTATAGATAAAAATATAGCACCTATAGTATAACTTAAATTACCTTATATATAGGGAAAGGTATATACCACAAAATTTTACCAATATACTATATACGCTATACCTTACTGTATTAAATTTAGGAATAAATTTATAATCTCAATTGTCTCCATGAATCTTACTTTTGCATAAAAACTTTATAAATCCAAAAATAGTTATTATAGGGGGTTCCGTCCTACCTACTATATGTATAGTATTTATAGGCTATTGTATATACTTATGATATATATTATATTATAAGTATATAATGATATATACCTACTATTTATGAATTACTTGAATTTGAAGTAAAGATAGGCGATGCATGTGACCATGTAAAACCGCGTAATATGTTAATATGTTAATAATAATTTTAATATATTAATATTTTTTTTTTCATATCTGCATTTCTTGATGTTTTTTGAAGAACATTAAAAAGTCATTTGATTCCTCATGTCTTCTTCTTCTTGCCAGCATTATACATCGTACTAGTCGGTCAGTCCGAATAGCCGTTATTCAGTTCATATTCCGGTTCCAGTATCCATAGGAGGCAGGGTGAGTCGGCTTCTACGACACACACACAACACTTACACACGCGATAGAGGCACACCACACACCTACAAACACAAAAGAATATAAAAAAAGAGAAAGAAAGAAAAAAAAGACTGTTTGATCCTAATGCTGATGAAGTAGCTGTCGTGTGACGAACTATCGTTGGTTCGATAGTTGGGTTCATTTGAATGGGGGTTGGCGGAGGCACGATACATTTTATGTATGTATGTATGTATTGCTATGTATGTATTGTATATGTACGTTTAATGTATGTATGTATGTATTGCGTATGTTCATCGGTATGTACTGTATGCGATGCCTGGTTGGATGTGAGCTATGAACTTATGAAGTTAATCTATTGGTACGTTTACTATTGCTAGTTGTGATGTATGAGTTGCGTCACTGTGAAAAATTTAAGAATGCTGTATAGGTTGTCTAGCTGTATTATATATTATATATACTATCTATAGATACTATTAGATAATAATCCATAATAGTTTTATATATATAATATTACTATTAGTATGGAATGATTAACTAGTACTGAGTTGTAACTGGAGATAGGTTAGAATATATATGTATAGGTATATTGACGTATGATATAGGCTATCCTATATAAATAATTGAAATATATAGGTATTAAGATATAGTAATAGTATACTTAATCATGTATCTAATTATTGTAGTGATAGTATACGATGTTACTTACTTAATAAAATCAATAGTGTTAGACTATACATATAGATGGTATATAGATGGTTATAATATACTAGGTAATATAAAGCTGAGTTATATTATTCTTACAGCAACTATGTTATTAATAAGTATAAGTTAGGGTGATATAGTTAATAGTAACAACTAGTTACAACCTGTGGATCATGCAGTTATTTGAGATGCAAATATAGCACTTTTATATGGCAATTTGAGCTGGTGAAATTTAATATTTTGTTTATTCATAGCCCAAATTAATAAATGAGTTGATATCAAAATTGAATACAGATATTCCAACAGATAAGAAGTGGCGGTTTACATTTTCGATTGTAATTAAATCGGTAATCGGATTTTTATGATTCAAAGTTTTATTAAGTGCACTTCAAAGTTACAGCATGAATTCTATTAGTTTTTTGGTTGAAACAAATTGCTCAAAGACATTCTTAATAATTGTTAGATATTCAAATTGACACTCGTAGGCTTTTAACTATTGTTAATAATTCGTAGATTCTAACCATGGTTGACAATAAAAAGTAAAACTCCACTCAATGAAACAGAAAAAAAGACGTGCAGAATAATTTCTCCCTTTGAACAAAACATCCATTACAATAAAAACAGAGTCCTCCGGGGCATAACGAATTGACGAAAAACGGGATGACGTATTGATTATACTACGCTAAATGGTATGACTGGAATAGAAAGTAGTCATGGGCTGGATGTTTTGGTGATTTTGCTGAACAATTTTTTTTTTTCTTTTGATTGTATGATTGATTGGGGGAAAATTTGAAGGGAGCGATCACTTGATAATAGGGGAATAATTTGACGGGAAATTATGGAAGTTTGGGGAAGCGTAAAAATTTGAGGAAATGAGGGGGGAGAAGATGCATTCGCTTTGTTGGCAAAGTACCCTAAGCGGACGTGATTTGACGTTTTGAGATTGACTGAAATAAGTGCAAACAAACATTTTCTATGTGTATGTTTGTATCGCAAGATAAGCAAGAGTTCTTTGGTATACATTAATGAAGATTATGACGTAAACCCACTATTGTACTATATTAAGCATTACCCATAAGTAAATATAGTAATATAAGCTGTGTATGTATATCATATATATATATAGGGATGATATAGTATATATAGTATATATATAGTTATATTATTATACTAGTATATATATATCATTAGACTATATTTATAAGTGGATATACATAGGTATATATATATGAGTGATATACGTTTACATACTATATAAGAGATCTATTAGGGTAATAATTTATATGTAATATATATAATATAACGTATAGTAATATATACTATATATATATATAGGTATATATATATTGAATTAATAGATGTTATATAAGATATATATGTAATAATATGCTATATATATAATAGTATATATATATATAGATATATATAATAGATTTATATTATTATAACGTATAATATATATATAGTATATATATTTATACTTATATATATATATTATACTAGTAATTAAGACATAGATTAATATTTATAATATACTTTAGTATATATATAATGTAAATTTATATATAGAATATATAGTATATATATATATTATATATCTATATATATTATATATATATTATACATTGCTATATTATATATATAGTATAATTTATATAGATATAGTATAATAGTATATTATATATATATATATTATATATATATATATTATAATATATATATAATATAATAATATTATACCTATATATAATTATATACATGGATTTTGTCTATAGCTATAGATATGGTAGTTAATAATCTTTAAAAAATAAATATAATATTCCGGTATTAATGGTTTGATTTTACTTTATTATTGCTTAAAGAGGTTTAGACAATAATAAATTATTATAAATTATCTTTAAGTTAGATTTGGCAATAGAATCCAAGATAATATAAATTGGATTAATACTGGCTTAACAATAATTTGACAATAAACCAAAATACCTTGTTTAAAGTATTTAAAGTAGAACCGTCTGTTTAACTTTAAATAACCTCTTTTTTCCTTACAGGAAAATAGACACTCCGTTAGGATATATAATTAACAGCTAAGTGGTTATTGTACATAATACTATTTAAGATATGAAAATGTAGAACAAAAAATTTAAGCACATATAAATATAATGCTTGGGAAACCTTTTAATAAACCGCATATACAGGCAGTATCTTTCTTATATAAAATCTACCCGATAGACACTGTTACACCTTAATTTATACACGAAATAAAAAATATTTCACTAAGGTGTAAAAGTGTTAACTCTTATAAATAAACGGTCTTTGATATGACTTCACGACAGAAAAGTTTATATGCGTGTTTCTAAAAATTATAAAGACTAGGAATTAATTATTATCTATTATCTAATAAATTATGATTAATATTAAAATATATATATATATATTATTAATAGTATAAATTATATTAATAGAATATATATATATATTAGATATATTATACGTATATATATATTTATATAGATTATAAGTATAGTAGCACAAACAAAATCGTATGTAATGCTATATTTAGCAAATTATATTTATATAGTATATATATAATTTATAATATAGATATTATAGATATATGATATATATATATATATTGTAATATTATTATTATATATAATATAAGTAATATATATTATTAATATTATATTATATATATATATTATAAATACACAAACATATAAATCGATAATGCTTTAGCATATTATTCATAGATGTGAATTAAAATTAATATACGAATTAATATATATGAAACGACAAAAATATCAAAGCATCTTTTAATAATAAATCAAAAGAACATTAAAGAGATTTTAATTATTTCCTTTCCGAAGTAATTTTCATAGTATTAATTAAGTAAATTAGTTTGGCCTTGTTCACTGAAAGAATGGACGGAATTAGAACAGAGCTTCAGGTCTGGACAGAATTAGAGCTGAGTTCTAGGTCGGGACAGTATTAAAGTTGAGCACCAGGTCATTTACAGAATTAGTGCTGAGCTCCAGGTCTGGACAGAATTAGAGATGAGCTTTAGATCTATGCAGAATTAGAGATGAACTCTAGGCCTAGACAGAATTAGAGCTAAATTCCAGGTCTGGGCAGAATTAGAGCTAAATTCCAGGTCTGGGCAGAATTAGAGCTGAACTATAGGTCTGAACAATTGGAGCTGAACTTCAGGGTTAAACAGAATTAGAGCTGAGCTCTAGGTCTAAACAGAATTGGAGCTGAACTCAGTGTCAGGACAGAATTAGAGCTGAGATCCAGGTTTGGACAGAATTAGAGATGACCTCCAGGTCTAAGCAAAATTAGAATTGAGCTCTAAGTCTAGGCAGAATTAGAGCTTATCTCTAGGTCTGGATAGAATTAGAGCTGAGCTCTAGGTCCGGAACAATTAGAGCCGAGCTCCGGGTTTAGAAAGAATTATAGCTGAACCACAGGTCTGGACAGAATTAGAGCTGAGCCTCAGGTCTAAAGAGAATTAGAGCTGAGCTCTAGTTCTATGCAGAATCAGAGTTAAGATCTTAGAGCTGAACTCCAGGTCCGTACATAATTTCAGTTGAACTTCAGGTCTAAACGGAGTTGGAGCTAAGTCCTAGGTTCGGATAGAATTAGAGTCTGGGCTTCAGGTGCTAGACGGTTACGTTGAGCCCATTCTCTATAAGAATCATGTCTTGGTGAATGCGGTTGTAAAGAGGCAGTAGTTTAGTAAGGCAAAACGGGCAAGTTTGAACAACTTACTTCTTCAAATTATAGTAGTAGTAGTAGAAGTTGAAGTGGTAGTAGCAACAGTAGAAGTAATAGTAGTAAAAAAAGCGTGACAGCAAGACCACAAGTCTATACTACTTACTGATCAATTCTATACATGTTTAACACGAAGTACGAACTCATGAGTAGGACATTACAAAAAGACTCTCGTTTTTTTTTTTTTTGTTTTTTTTTTTTTTTTTTTTTTTGTATCCTAATTACATTGCTGCAACCAATTTAACAGGCATTCTTAGAATGATTAAACAGGCTATTCAAATGCTTTAGAATAGATATAACTTCATAAAATAAAGGTATTTTGGAAGATTTTCCATTCTACTTTCTTCTTTTATTATTATTATTATTATATATTATTATTTTATTATTATTATTATTATTATATTATTATTATGTATTTATTATTATTATTTATGATTATTTATTATTATTATTAGATTATTATATATATTAATTATTGATGGACATGATTGTGTATTGATTATTATTTATGTAATTATTATTAATTATTATTTATTATATGTATTATATTATTTTAATTATATTATTATTATTTTAATTTTTTATTATTATTATTATATTATTTTTTATATTATTATTATTATTATGTATTTAGTATTATTATTATTATTTTTTATTTTATTAATTAATTGAATTATTATTATGATTATTATTTTTATTTATTATTATTATTATTATTATTATTATTACTAAGATTATTATGCTGTATAATTATTATTATTATTATTATTATTATTATTATTATTATTATTATTATTATTATTATTATTATTATTATTATTATTATTATTATTATTATTATTATTATTATTAGATATTATTATGTATAATTATTATTATTATATTATTATTATTATTTTATATTATTATTATTATATTATGTACATAAATTAATAATTATGAATTATTATTTATAATTATTATTAGAATAGTTAAAAAAAAAATTCCTTCACATTAATTAAATAAAGTTTTTAATACTTTTTATTTGCCTCATTTTTCTCTTCTTTTCCTTAATGGATTTATTTTAATATTAATTTTTTGTTTACATTTTATTTAATTTAATTGTCTTTGCAGTACAAATACTGTTGTTTTTAATTTTTATTTTCACTCTATTAAAATATGTAGAGAATGGTAAGTAATTATATGGTATATATTAGATATATTATATTATATATATATTAATATATATAGTATATTATATATATATTATATGTATAATAATTATTATTTTATAGTTTATATAATAATTTATATTATTATTGTAATTACTATATAATAATTATATATGATATTTAGTAGCATACGGTGATTATATTATACCCTTATGTATTTTGGGATATTGTTAGTGTAGTTTAGTAGTAGATGATTATATATATATAGTTATAGTAGGATATATATATAGTGTGTATTATATAGATATATTATATATATATAGTATAAATAGTTATATATATATAAATATTAATCTAGTAGTATACTATTTAGTATAGTAGTGGTATATAGAATTTTATATAGTATGTATCTATTAATAGTTAGTAGGTTAGTATATTATAATATATATATTGTATATAATAGATATATATATATTATATATATTGAATATATATATATAGGCTGTTTAGTATTGAGTTGGGTATATTATATAAATATTATTATCTATCTAAACAAAGAACATATAGGAGGTAAGTGTGTAAATAAGAGTTACTGTCATCGCCGGATGTTGTACACATCTCTGCGTGTTGCGAGTGCGACTGAGGAGTATTATAACTCTATGTTTTGAGCCAACTGAAGCTATCACCCCAATTCCTATAAATCAGTTGGCTTCATAAAACAGATTTAAAGGCAATCGAGCTCCCTTTCATAGGCTGACGAAAGCACCGAGGGTGTCAGCCAATTTCTCTAATCCCTCGTTCGTAATAATTTGTATAGATATATTAAAACTTGTACTTTGACCACTTTTAGGTCGGTTCTTGGGGTGGTTATTCTATTAGTCGTAAAAAGCATTACTAGTTAATATGCCTCTAAGTCGCAACACGCTAGGTTGGTTTCAATCCCGGAAGAAAGGCAGATATTTTAATTCAATTTACCTTTCCCACTATTTATAGTTCTTGTTTAAGATCTTAAATAATAAAATGTCTATTAGTCATATTTAACACCAAAATTTTTATAATATATATTATATTATATATATAATTATTATATATAGTATATATATATATACTATATATATATATATATATAATATTTGATATATTAATATTATATTATATTATATATATTATGTATATATAATAATATATTTAATATATATATATTATATATATTATTAATATATATATATTATATTAATATATTATATATTATATATAAGTTAATAATATATTATATATATATATTTTTATAATAGAGATATATATATATTAGTATATATAATTAATATTATAAGTAGATATTTATTATATATATATTATATATAGATATATATTTACATTATATTATATTTATATTTATTATTATTATATATATATATATAGATATATTATAGGTTATTAATATATTATATATTATATGCTTAATATATAACAACAGAGGAGGGAATTACAAAAACAACTGAAGAAAGAGAGAAAAAAATTAAAAAACCCTTATAAAATCCTCGTATGTGGAAAAGGGTTCTAAAAAAATTCTGTGAGAGAATGATTGAAGAATGAGAATGGAATTTGGTTATTGGGAACACGGACATGACGGAATCATGTGAAGGAGTTAGGGGGGAGGCACAACACCAGCTACCGGACTTTGATCTTCTAGAGAACCCTAAGTGGAAAAGGTTTGAGGACAGAGGAAAGAAGATGCAAGTACAAGGACAGGGTTAATACCTTACCTGGAAATATTAAAACTCAAGTACTAGAATTGCAAACCAATTCTATTCTAAAGAAAGATTGAACTGAAGCTTCCATATGTGTGTTAAAACGAAACTCTAAACAAGGGGAAGGATAAAGCATTTTTGATGTTGTATTAACTGAACTAAAGAACAAATTGTCGCAACTTGAGTAAAATCTTCAACTTTTTTGAAAAAGAAACAGGAACCATTTTGTACGAAGGTTCAGAGGTTTGCTACAGTGCTCAAATCTAATGAATGTTCTATAATTATTGTACAGTGAGATGGGTATGGATCAGCGGTAAGGTTAAGAAGCGAAAGCTGATAATCGCGGAGGAACTCTCCAGATGCAAAACAAAAGTAAGATGGTGAAATGACGCAGAATACATAGAAATTGGTACCTGAATTATCGGTATAAAACTAAACAGGTATAGAAAGGAACACATCAACTAAGATGATCTTTATTGATTAATAACATTAGTCATAAATAATAATACAATTAACATGGAAAAAACAGGTCCTTCTCCTTGACAAACCTTGTCCCTGTATTTGTAATCAGAGTAAAAGAACACAACAGGAATACAAAAAACACGTATGATGGTTTTGCAAAAGAGGCTAGAAGGTTTATTGGTGTTATCTTGGTTTTTATACTTAAAATCAATATAAATTGCGAAAGTGAATACAAATGTTGTATTATCATTAGGTAGAAATATTAATGATTTTTTATAGAAGTTTTAGAGTGCCAAAATATTTATACTAAGCACTCAAAAACGGACAAATTTAATTTTAAAGAAAAGGCATTTCTTCACTTTTCTCAAAAACATATTTTGATTATTATTCATATATATATATAATAAGTATTATATATTATAGAGTATATATAGATAATATATATATATTAAGTTATAATATATATTATAATATATAGTATATATTAATATTATATTATTAATATATGAGTTTATTAATGATATTTATATTATAATATATATTATATTAGAGATTAAGATGTGGTTATAGATTCATCATTAGATAAAAAAATGAAATATACGGTATAATTAGATAGTATATACTTATATGTATTATATACACTAATGTCTACAAGAAAACAGCAAATAAAATGACTGTATTACCTCAAAAATACATGTCTGATCTTTCCTCTTACGATGTTGTTTTAAAAAAAAACATTGCGTTAATAGCATGGAAGAAACTCAGGCTTCTTCATCTATTACTTGACATAATCTTCCACACAACTTGATAATAGTTCTTCTTTGAATAAACACAACTCTAGCCGTCTTCTGTTCCTTAATATCTTGATAATTTTTTTTCTAGTGCACTTTCTTAAGATAGGATCAGTGATCTGTCTTGGAAGGAGCAGTGATCTTTCTTAGAAGATCACATATGTTCTTTCTTAAAAAGTTTCTGAAGGAAATTGTAGTGTTCCAAGCCTCTTCGGAGCTTCCACCACCCCCAGTTGCTAAAGCCTTCATATTGCGTATGTCGAGCTCTGCATAGAGTATGAGTATCACATATAACTGGTGTGTGTTCCACACTTAATACTCTCCTGCAAAAGTGTAGGTCATAGTGGCTTTTCACTAACTCTCTTCAATCTCCTACATAGCTCTAACTAACTCTCTCCAATCTTTCTAATCCTTTTGAAACTGTTTTCAACACTCTCTAATTCTATTGATATACAAATAATGGACTTAGTTATTGCTCTTTTAAATTTTTAATCGCTTACGTATTTAATCTCCTCTTTGAGGAGTAGTTCCATGACACACTCGTAGTATCAGTAATGAGAGCATTGCGTCGGCTTGTACTCTCGCTCAAATTCTGTTGACCGCGTAACTTGGTACTGTGTAATGCTCAATCTCCTACATGTGCTCACTGTAAAGTCGGAATACGATCCGATTAAAATCTACTTTTCTTACTACCTTTGATTTTGTACATTTCAAGCGCTTCTGTCGAGCATTTCAGCTTTAATTGGCCCTGCCGATTCTAATTTTTAAAAACCGATGCAATTTAGTAAGCCTCTGGCCTTTACCCATCGTGCCGAAGGATATATATAATAATATTATTATACATTATATTACTATACTATAATAATATATATATATATACTCTATAGCGTATTATTTATATATTTTATATATAAGTATATTATTATACCTATATATATAAATATATGATAAGAGAGATATATATAGTATAGTAAAATATATTATTAATATTGTAGTTAGATATATATATAGTTAGTATATTAGTACTTTATATGTCATATATAGTATAGTGAGTATCATATAATAAAGGAATATAAATATAATATATGAGCTGTAATAATATATTACTGCAAAGAAAATAGTGTAGTAATTATAATATTTAAGTAGGGTTAGTTAGGTTAAGATAGGAGGGTGGGGATATTCATACTACTGTAGTATATATATATAGATGCGCTATTGGATAGATAAGGTATCAAGCGACAATGAAGAATCTCTTTCAAGTTAGTAATCTAACACAATTTTTTAAGTCAGCAATTTGAGAATGTATGGAAGAGATATAAGACTGAAGTAAAGTGTAATGCTAATTTGGTATAGTATAAAAAGATTTGGAGACAAGGTGCTACACTCATTTTAAGAAGCCGATGCTCGCTAAACCAATACTTTGCTTTAACCATAATAGTTGCTAAACCATTAAAATGTGGCAAATACGTCATTGATAAGACAATAATATGTAATAAGGTATTTTGTCTATGCTAGAGTTATTTGTTCGACAGTTTCTTTTTAATGTTGTTGGCCTATATATTATTTCTTTTAATATTGATTGTTGATGGGTTTCTCAGACTATGGGGTAAGAGTGGAGGGTACTAAGAATTTGTCCTCCATTGTTATTTTTTTATCTAAAGGTATTAGTATTATAGTTGGTGGTTCTTCTATGACTATTCTCAACGACTTTTCTTATTACTTTCATCTGAATCATATCGCTCGTTCTATTAAGGTGAAAAGGTAGAGACGAAAGAGAGTAAGAATATTTTTTTTAAAAAACGTTGTTGGCTTATAATTCATTTGGTCTTAGTCTATAACAAGCCCTGTATGTAAGTTGATTGTAAAGTGAGGTGAAGTAGGAATGATGTCAAGAGAAAGGGAGCTAGATATTCAACGACGACATTGCTCATAATACTCTACCAAAAGTCCTTGTGATTATTGTCACTCAGTGCAAAGACTCCCAAATAGTCGTTAATGGCAAAGAAAACAAAAGTCTGGAAGACGGGAAGTGTAATATATATAAGGTATATGATAATATACATATGATTATAGTTTATATATATAAAATATATAAGGTATTATATCTATATTATTATAAATATATATATTATATATATAGTATTATTATCTACTACTACTACTATTAGCGTGAAGTCCTTGCTTTGGTTATTTAATATTATTATCTTTATATTTATAATTATATTATAACTTATAAGGGAGGAATTATTACAGATTTTGTGAACTAAGAGTACATTCTTTATTAAAATTGCATATTAAAAAGAAGAAAAATGTGGACTATAAAGACTATTCCACAATCTCCTCGCCTCATCTCGTTTTCTTTTCCATAAAACTCCCTTCCTACATTCAAAAGAAAGGAAGCTCTCTAATATACTTTTGCATATTAATTATTTCCGATGTATGACATTCACTAATCTATTGGGATACGATAAAACGTTAGTCGGTTCTGAGAAAAGCCTTTTTATTTTCGACCAATCAGAATTGAAGAAATTTTTAAAAGTCGATTTCGATTGGCTACCGCGTCTGATTTCATAAAAAGATGAACGAGTTTCGCCGGAGAAAGTCTTTTTTTATTTGATTTTTTATTGAAAACTTAACTTTATTATTGTGCATTAGCATAGTACGTGGGTTGAGGAAGTCAGAAAAGAGAGAGGAGAGCGGAGAGAGAGCTGGATTTATGTTCTATGCGGGGTCGGGATGGGAGAGCGGAAGGGAATGAAAAAACGTAGAATCAAAAAATTAAAAAATTTGTTTAATCACACAATTAATACAAATCGAGACTTGAATGCCCTTTGATAAGTGGAATATTAGCCATTCTTTTTTCATTAGAACTCGAGGAAGCCAGCGTCCATTAAATTCGCAACCCACGTGAGCTCACCGACACACACACACACAGCATCAAAATCACACAAATCATATTATAGGACCCTGTTAGATATAGTAAATATATCCGCTCTATTCAATACTTTTATATCATATATAGTATTATATTTAATAATATCCGGTGATCGTATGGCTATTTATCCTCCAAATTTTCTTTGAAATGGTACTACATAAACAAGTTTCTAAGTATTAATAATACTCAGTATTAATATTATTAAAGTTCTAAATTTATATATTACTAGGTGAGAGTATATAGCTCCGGTGACGTAATTTATAAAATATATATAAGGCTATATAGGAGGGGTCTATAGGATATAGGTATAAAATGTTTAGAATGTTACCGTCTAATTATATATATTATATTATTATATAAATTATATAGTATAATATGTATATATATAATTAATATTTAATTAATATAATATAATTAATGTGGATTTTATATGTATATATAAATAATATATATGTATATATATATAGATAATTATAGATCTATAGAATATATATAATATATATATATATTGATTATAATA
Organism: Trachelipus rathkii; assembly: GCA_015478945.1. NCBI lineage: Eukaryota > Metazoa > Arthropoda > Malacostraca > Isopoda > Trachelipodidae > Trachelipus > Trachelipus rathkii. The sequence continues at coordinate 48,840 of JABUQX010085561.1, forward strand.
AATATAGAATATATCTTAGATATATATATATATTAGATATAATATATATAGTATTATATATATATTATATTATATATATTATATATAGTATAAATTTAATATAATAGTTAAAGTATATATATATATATATAGTAATATTTAGATTAGTATAATATTAAATATATATATAATTATATATATATATATATATATATATGTGAATGAAATGTAAAAAGATTTATTTTAATAATCGAAATATTAGAAATATAAAATTATTAAAAAAAGTTTTCCATTAACTTTTCTTTATTGAGACTGACATGTTTGATTCTTTTTATATTTATTATTATTTCATGTTACTTTATTTGTTTTTATATTAATTACATAAGTTATATTATTTATTTAAGAGATTAATATATATTTTTTTGGCAACGTTGTTTTTTTCTGCTTTACAATCTCTTTTTTGTTTAAGAAAAAAAAAAATTTTTTTAATCGAGATACGATTTTGATTAAATCCTTGGATAAGAAAGAACAAGTTTACAAAAATATATAAACAAAATTATTCGATTAACAAAAAAATCATTAAAAAAAAAAAAACAAACGCAAAATAATAAAAAAAATAGTAAAATATCAAACATTGATTATTTTTAAAAAATAGCAACATATGATTATTATCTAAATATTAAAAAAAAAAAATACCGTAACAATAACAATGCTAAAAAATATTTAAAAAAAAAATTACCGTAACAATAACAGTTAAAAAATAGTAAAATATAAATAACCCTGTGAACATATTTAAAAAAAACCATTCTACTGACTATTAATCAAGTGTAATTAAGAATACATAACAATGATAAAGAAGTATTAAGAGCATATTTTTAAAAAAAACATAATAAGCAACGAAGTATGCTAATATGTAACAATAAGACATAGATCACTCAGTATATAATTGGAAATGCAGAATTATATCGGGGCATCCTAAAGCAATATTTATTATAAAACCGCAGTTTCATTAGATAACAACATAGAGAAAACAGAAAAAAAAATCAATAACGGCAACAAACCCAACATTATACACAAGAATAAATCACCAATAAACAACTACAACAGTTAAAAAAAATTACTACAACAACAACAACAAAAACAACAACAACAACAACAACAACAACAACAACAACAAACAACACAACAACAACAACAAACACAAAACCAACAACAACACAATCAACAACAACAACAACAACAACAACAACAACAACAACAACAACAACAACAACAACCAAAATAACAACCAAAACAACAACAGTAACCACAACAACAACAATCACACCACCACCACCACCAACAACAACCAAACGAACATCAATTCCGTACTGATCATAGCGAGACTAACAACACGTATGCTAAAACTTGTGCCATTGGAAGCAGGAGAGTCGAAAAACTGAAACTTTTTCGGGTCAATTTCCACATATCAAGTGTGACGCGCCTCTTCTGTTACTTGCTTGCTACTCGCCCAAAAAACATCTGAATATTCTATACAATGTCCCTCTTCACAAAGGATATAAGTTAGCAAATTTCAGCCATTTATAGAATAATATATACGCTATATTTGAGCAGATAACTTTACTACAGTATATACTTTATATATATATATATATATATATATATATATATGTATATATAAATTTGTAGTAAAAATAATTTATGTTATATAGTATAGTTATATATATATATAGTATGGAAGTATAATAAATTATTATTTATATCATTCTAAAGAAATACTCCTTGTATTACTAGTATGACTCATACAACTTCCCAGTTATATAAAATTATTATAGTATATATAATATATGGTGATAATGATCTAATGCATCCTCCCTTAGAGGGTAATTAATCAACGATATAATTCTTATTAATATAATTATAAGTAATTTTTAAATGATTACCTAGAAGATTTTATTTCTGTTCTTAATTATCTATGTTAATTAATAATATGATATATATATTATCTGACATCTTTATATCCTAAAGCTTATAGAAATTTTATTAAAGTATTATTATTTTATATATTTTATTAAGTTTCTGTATTTATGTAATTTTGAGTATTTATTACTATAGTTTATAGTAATATATATTATATAATTAGATTTATTACTATATATATTTTATATAATAATGCATTGTATAAGGATTGTAATATGAGAACCCGAAAGAAGCTTAGATATTTTGTCGTACAAATACATATCAATTGCATGGATACCTCACTAATACTTTGATAGATAATTATTATATATATATATGTAATAAAGGTAATATAATATTTATTTGTATCAACGCTAAGTCAAGCTTTTACATAATGTCCTTTATACAAGATATAATTTATTATAGTAGTATATATAATATAAATATATATTATATTATATATATATATATATATTTGGTGTGTGTGGATTTGTGTATATATAGGTATGTATGTATCTTGGTATGTTCTTATGTATAGACAAGGTAATTATATTCATAGCTGTAAAAAAATAAATAAATTTAAGCGGTTAAATCTGTTTTATATCATACCTCGAAGAAAGAAATAATTTTTATTTCATTCAAATCTCGTTTCTTTCATTTAAAAAAAAAATAAGAAAAAAAATTGTATTAATTTAAAAAAAAAAAAAGCATTTTTTAAAACAAAGTTTTTCAAAAAAAAAATTTTTTTTTTTTGTTTCATTTTAACGCTACTGTTTTTATTTTTTTAAGAAAGGTTTTTTTTTTTATTTTCATTATTTTTATCCTTTTTCAAATTTTTATTTTTTTTTTTTATTTTTTTGGTTTTATTTTCGGTTTTTATTTTTAATTTTTTTTTATATATAAAAAAAAACTCTTTGCATATGTTTTAGAGTGTACTAAAAAATTAGTATTTCTTGAATATGAATTAGCATCTGATTTTCTTTAAATAATCTTGTTTAAATTTTTGTTGTTTTTAATTTTTAATTTTTAATTGTTTATTATTATTATTATTATTATTATTATTATTATTTTTATTATTATTATTATATTATTATTATATAATGATAATAGTATTATTTTTTATTATTATTATTATTATTATTATTATTATTATTATTATTATTATTATTATTATTATTATTATTATTATTATTATTATTATTATTATTATTATTATTATATTATTATTATTATATTATTATTATTATTGATTATTATTATTAATATAATATCGATTATATTTTATATTAATTATTATTATTATTATTATATTATTATTATTATATTATTATTATGATTTATTATTATTATTATTATTTATTATTATTAATATTATATTATTATTTATTAGACTGTATTAGATTTATTGATTAGTTATTGATTATTATTCATTATTATTTATTATTATTATTATTATTATTATTATTATTATTATTATTATTATTATTATTATTATTATTATTATTATTATTATTATTATTATTATTATTATTATTATTATTATTATTATTATTATTATTATTATTATTATTATAAACCTTACATCTACTTCCTCTCTCACCCTCACATTTCTTACTGTCTCTTCTAGTTTTCCTTTTTCCGAAGCCTCGCACACACTTCTTGAACTAAATTCATCCACTATCGGCTAGCTAAGCCTGTCGCAGAATATCCCCGTGAATATTATTATTACTTCGTTAGGTCATCATCCGAAAATTTTTGTTCCATAGTTCAGAAACCACGCATGCAAATTTTAAGCAAAATTCATTCAATGACCTCTCGCAGGGGGAAATAAATATAATGAAAAATAAGAAATAATCAAACGAAAAAATAAGTATATAAATAAATAAACAAAATAAACACTAAAGAAATAAAAATAAAATCATAAACTCGCTTTTAAATCCTCACCTTAATCCTCACCCAAATAATCAATATTTAACATCCGTTACATCAATAATTTAATCCCCTTTGTATAATAACACCAAAATTAAATCCCTCCAGAAACCAAAATGTATCTAAAATGTATCTAAAGCTAGAAAACAAAAAACAGTCTCATAAAGATAATAAGAATATACAAACCATTTCCTATAAATACAAAAGCAAGGTAGGCCTAATTATTTCTCTCCCAAAAAATATACGACTTCCCTTACTGACGTAAGTACTGCATTTTCCTCGAGTCTCTGAATTCGCTTCAACAGTAACCAAAAAAAGAGAAAAGAGAAGCATCGTCATAAGAACAAAAAAAGGCAATTGAATTTACCTTTAAACGTCCTCAGGGAATCGAAAAGAAGGTATTAAGCATGAATAAAATCTTTGAGGATAATAAACAGAAATCTATAGGGTTAAAGCAAGAATTCAGAAAAATATAATTTGGAAAGGAACTAGAAATTTCCCAGTTTAAACTAAATAGATTAATAAATTTGAGATACCAAAAAACGGATGTGTTCAGTTAACGTATTTTGGACTAGATGAGATAAGAAATATATACCTTAAGAATTACAAAAGTTTGAAAAAGTTAAACATTTTGATTTACTTTTAATATCAAAGCTTAAAAATAAATATTTCATTATTTTTGAAACAGTGAGTACATTTATAGATTTAAAAAACAAAAGAAGAAAACTTAATAATGCAGTCCGACTTTATTCTTTTGCAAAATTATTTATTTGTTTTTTGCTAATCATCTACCAGAAAGTAGTATTCATAAAGCGGTAAGACTGGAGTGATGAGTAAGGTCAAGTTGCAAACATGAAACAGATAATTATAAAATTTTCAGACATCCATTGTTATATATTGCAGATTTTGAAAGCAACCTTACAAAAGACTACAAACGTAGTCAACCAGGGATCCTAAAGAATCTATCTATACCATTAACCTACAGAAACACCAGCCAAACAGTTGGTGTTGTTATACGGAAATGTGATGTTTATCTTTATGTAGGCTGATATTTCAAAAACTTAAAATTTATGAAGGCCAACGAAGCGTCTAAAACGTTTGTAGAATATTTAATGCTCTATCAAAAAGAATTTTAATTAAATTGAGAAAAAAGAAACGATAATTAAAATAAACTACCAGAAGTAATTTTAGATCTGTAAAATTGCAAAACCGTGTAATGTTGTATAAAGAGTTACACAGTAACGATCTTAAAGTAAGGGGATCATAATCATTTAACAGGAGAATATAGAGTACCTGCCCACAGAAGTTGTAATACAAATTAGAAAAGAAAAATTTCTAAATTTACTCCGAATAATGAATGCATAACCTTTATCCAAAATACGATGCTCTTTAGTTTCGTTTAAAGAATGGGCACGTTCCCTGATGGTAATATTTATTAAAGCATTCCTCAAAACGGTAATGAAACTTATATTTTTATTAAGTATTAAAAAGTTTTATAAAAGTTATGAAGTTGAAATGTTTAATAGTCATAAGAGTTTGAGATTCCTCGATTAGTTTTTAGATTTATGTCATCGTCCCTAGCTAAAGGCATCAAATTTAGAAAAGGAAAAATTTAAAGAATTTACACAAATTTTATCAAGATGAACAGTTTCAGCTACTAAAACGTAAAGAATTCATCCATACGACTGTATGGATATATAGCAAAAAATTTAAATCCAATGAAAAATTGTCTCTAAAAAAGAAGAAATTTTATAAATTTTGAATAATGAAAGATATAACAAACGAGGACTTTACAAACATGCGCAGACTATCTGGACAAAATTTAATTTTGTTTAAAACATTTAAAGATACCTATTTACTCTTATATTGTGCACGAGTAAAATGGATGTATTTGGTTTTTAGAAACAACTTGTAGGATTACTTAACAAATTAGATCCAGCACGTTATTTACATCTCCAGGGTTATCCTGGGATGCATTATTAAAAGAAACTAAAAGTAAAATTAGATTTTATTAAAAGGTCGATATGTTATTAATGATTTTAAGAAAAGGGGATAGTGAGAGGAGGAATCAGTACTATAACGCATAGATATGGGAAAGCTAATAATCCATATATTCAAGAAAGTTATGAATAAAAGTAAACGCATGTTATATCACTTATTAGAGCAATAATTTGTATGTCTTGGGCAATTGTCTCGTATTGCCTACGGGAAATTTTAACTATGGTTTGAAAAACTATTACGATTTGAGTGTTTTTTAGACATCAGTTGATGATCGAAAAAGGATATAATTTTAGAAGGTTGAAGGTTATTTGGAATATCCTAAAGAACTACACAATTACATAACGATTACCCCTGCAGCAGAAGAATATAAAGTTAGATTAAAGTTTAAAAGTGTTCCAAACTTTGAAAAATAAAGAAAAATATATTATACACTATAGAAATTTAAAACAGTGTTGTTGATTTAGGGATTTGAAACTTAACGGAAAATACATTTTTTAGAATATTAGAATTTGATCAGAACAATTGCATGAAATCATACATTGATCTTAACACGAGAGAAAGGAAGAGAAAGGAAGCGAAGAATGGATTTGAGAAGGATTTCTATAAATTAATGAACAACTCCGTGTTTGGTTAAACGATGGAAAACATAAGAAAATAAGAAATAGAGTTAATGTACGACTAGTTAAAAATGAAGAGCAAGGTCAAGAAATTAGAAATAAACCAAAATTTTGATTAAACTATAAAATTTTCTCAGAAAATTTAATAGCTTGTCATATGAAAAAAATAAACTGAAAGATTTTATAAACCTATTTATGTAGGAAATGTCATTTTCTTTAACCATATATTTTAATGTATGACTTTCATTCATAATCATATAAAAAATAAATAAATTTGAAAAAGGCAAAATTATATTTACAGATACAGATTCGTTATGTTATTATATACAAACGAATGATATATAATTAAAGATATGAAAAGGAATATAAAATCTGTTCGATACATCTGATTATCCAAAAGAACTAAAATTATTATTCAGAAAAAAATAAAAAGGTATTGGGTAAAATGAAAGATGAAACAGCTGAAAACTGATAACAGAATTTGTAGAGAAGGACTAAGAGCAAAATTATATTCACTATAGAACATTAGAAAATAAGAAATTAAAAAACTTTAGGGGAGTAAAGAAAAGCGTTATCACTCAAACGTTAACATTGATTACTATAAAAAAGTATTATTTATGGAAGGAAACTCTATATAGGAACTAAATTTTAAATACCGAAGTAAAAACACTGATTTGTATACTACACAAAGAATAAAATAGATATCGAGAAGAAGAAAATGATTGATAACGATATTATATTAGAAAATAATTATAAACACATTTAGCTTTAAGAAATTATAGAATAAATAAGTTTGGGTCAACGATAGATTACTTTTAACTTGGTAGTTAGGTTTAAGAGAAAAAAAATTAAAAAAACGATGAAATTTTAAAACGCAAGTATAAATATTAAAACAATGAAAATCTTTGTAACTCTAAATTTGAAAATGAACTTTTAAAAATATTTAAAGATTTAAAAGTAAGATAAAAAAAAATTGGAAATATTAAAAAAAAATTAATCTAATTTTAAATTAAAATTTTTTTTTTTTTAAATATATTTAATATCTTTTTGAACCAAGTTTAAAAAAATAAAATTTATATTTTGATAAATTGATTGTAATTACTAATTTTTTTTTATAATATTATATAATATTGTTTGACAAATTGGTAATATGCGGCAACGTTTACCATATTTATAATAATATTCTTTTTGAAAAATCATGGTGTTGTATGCGGCCAACGTTTACCCATATAATAATAATATCTTTTGAAAAATTGGTATGCGGCAACGTTTACCCATATTATAATTAATATTCTTTTAGCTATGTTATTCTTTTAACGTTTTTTACCACATATGGTATTTGGAATGTCTCAAAAGTTAAATGTCATGGGATTTTCTGTGGTACAAAAAATTTGGCACTTTAAAAAAAAAAACTAAAGCGAGTCCTTATTTGTTTGATTTTAAGAAAAATCATAAAGGGAAAATTGATTATAATTTAAAAAAAAAAAAAAACAATATGAGATGGTTAAATAATATACCTAAAAGGCTCCGCCGGATTTTTTTATTTATAATTTTTTTAAAAAAAAATATAAAGGACTTGTAATATTAAAAAAATGATAATTAAAAAAAAAAAATTTATATATTTTTTTTTTTAAGCCATAACAAAAAACATTAACGTACCTATCAGAACAGCCCTAAGTAATTTTAAAAAAAAAATAATAAAAAAAAAAACAACAACATTTTTAACAATAAAAAATCTATGAAAATAAAGAAAAATATTAAGAAAAATTGTATTACCAAAAAAAATGTATATTTAAAAAAAAAAAATTTATAATATAATTTTTTTTTTAAAACCAAACAACTTTTCATTTAAAGTACTTTAAGCGCTGGTCCTAAAGGACCAGCGCTAAGTTAATTTTAAAAAAAATAAATAAAAAAAAACAACAATGAATAAGAATAATAAATAATTTAAATAAAAAAAAAAATAATAAAGAGAGTTGTATATTTCAAAAAAAACACTAATATTTCTTCGTCAGTCATTCTCTAACACCACCACCCACCATCATTTCTATTATATATTTTTTAAAATATATAAAGAGATCTGTATATCAGAAAATAAAGTTATATTTTGTAATGGTGGGTGTCTCTAGACACCCACCTTCTTATATATATTTTTTAAAAATATATTAAAAGAGATATAAAAATTGATTTATATATACGGAAGAATTTTTGATCGTTGTTTTGAGAAACCTCGCTACCGCTCTATTATATTTATTTTATATTTTGTTGATGGCGGGTCCTCCTTAGTTGAGTGAACCTTCTATTATGATATTTTTTTAAAATATATAAAGAGATCTGATATTAAAAAAAAACGTATTATTTTGTAAGATGAATCCTGCGTATCCTTTAGGATACGCAGGAATTTCTTTTTTATATTATACTATAGTTTGTTTTTAAAAAATACAAACTATAGTATAATTTAAAAAAAAACAAGGGCCCCGTTTCGGAGCCCCATACATAAAATTTTTTTAATAGATCTTTACAAAATCAAACTATCTTTATTAACGAATCGGGTTTATATAGTTTGTTTTTTTCTAGAAAATTAAAATATAAGGGGGTGGTGAAACGCCACCCCCTTGAATTTTTTTTCAAAAAAATACATTATTATATCTTTTCCAAAATTAAAGGGAAGCCCCGTGTTTAAATTGATTATAATTTTTTAAACGAAACGATTAAAAAGGGGGGACCGTTTTAGGCCCCCCTTTGAAAAACCTAAAAATTCTAACTATAGTTTGATGCGTCGTCAAAATAGCGACGCGTTAGATCAGGGTCAGTATTTAAAAAACCTAAAAATTTTAAATATGTTTGTATTATTTTCTCTATATAAATCATGGAAAACATTTTCTATCCATTGGAAGATGAGAAGAGCAAAAATAATCAAGGAACATCATTTCTTATTACCATCTCCTAACTGTAGAGCTCTAATTATTGGTGAATTAGGATGTGGAAAAACCCTGTCCGACAATCTATTCTTCTCGTAACCAATATATGTCGACGTTACCAGTCTGACTCAGGGCAGTAAAATTGGTACACAACTGATTGTTGTCGGTCAAAGCATCTCTTGTAGAGAAGGAAGATGACATTGTTGGACTTATGGTATAGTCTGACTTTAATTTTTGAGGTGTCTTTAGTGAGAGAGAATTCAAAATATTACGAAGCCACTTCTCTTCTTTATTGAAGTCTGTAGCAATAGAAGTTTTGAAGAAGAAATTATCGAATTTCTGATTTTTTTACTTTCTTTATTATGAAATTTTGTAATGGTTTTATTAATAAATTTCAACTGAATATTGTGGATGATCACAGTAATTAAATTTACTTAATGCGGCAAATTTCTTCATCAAAAGTCTTCCAAGTTGAACATAGGTTGTATGCAGTCTTAAACTTAAAGTGTTTTACGATAGATTCTTTGTAAATAGTTGGTGAATAGGACCATAGTTCTTATACAGACCATTATCAGTGGGTTTGACAGGACGATTTCTTATAAATCTCAAGAATTAAACTGAAAATTTCTATTTTTACTTTCTAATTATGTTCCTCACTAGATAACTTTCTGATCTCAATAAGGATATCAGATTCAAACACATCTAGAAATTTACAAAAACTCTGGGGTAATGAGTTTCTCCTTAAAGAAGAAGACAAATCTTTTATCATTAACTTATCAAATTATGAACAAATACAAATGAAACATCCATTTTTAACAAACGTCTTAATTTTGGACTGAAAATAAAGTTTTGTAAATTGGAGAAATCTATAGAAGTCGAGAAGCTATTCAATGACATTATACAAAGTATATAAATTTTTTAAGACTAATGAAAACAATTATGTATCATCTTAAAGCTAAACTTAAAACATTTTCTTTTTCGTTTCTTAAAAACCACAATTATTGTAAACTCACCAAAGATGATAAGACAGCAATTTCTAGCCTCAAAAATAATAATGACATAGTATCAAACGCCCAGATAAAGGTGGTTGGAGTAGTTATAATGAACAAATCTGATAATGAAAGGAAAACTTCTAACTACGCTTAATGATACAACCCAAATTAAAATAACTTCTGATAAAACTAACAATTACAACTTAAAAAATAACATTAACAGATCGCTTATGAATAAAAAAAACAAAAGAATTTCTGACAAATAAAAGAACTGGATTTTCAATTAATTTAGGACATATATATGGATTGCAAAATACACAAAAACTCAGAAAATCCACCTTTGAACTTCACACTATGTGCGGAACGGTTACACACAAAATTGCTCCAATATCTGAACAGTAGTTATATCCGACCATATCTTAATAATTCTTTCATAGTTAAATCAAATAATGAAAACATTTATGCAAATTTATCAAACTTAAAATTGAAGACCTAATATATTCGCTACTTGTGTAGAGTCTTTCGTTCACAATGTACCGGTTTTCTTGAAACGATTGACATAATAATTAACGAAGTGTATCATTCAAATAACCTAACCACCACCAGAAATATCAGAAACAACATATAGGAACCTTTTATTTATTTGTTGTACCCAAACACCGTTTAAATTTAAAGAAAACATATATCTACAAAATGATGGAGTGCGATTGGCTCACCACTCGGACCTACATTTGCAGACTTCTATATGGTCCAATCTGGAAAAACCAAAAATCCTTGTGAAAACTAACAACTTTAAAACCGCGTATTTTACATAGATATGTCGACTTTACACTGGCTTCCTATCTTAGGAACTAGATCAAATACATCAGTTCATCAATAGAATTAAGTTGTCATGCCTAAAATTTACATACGAAACTTAGGTAATAATGCTATATGTTTTTTAGACATCAAGAAAAAACAATATTAATTCTGACGGCTCATTATCTACAGGCATTCATTTCTCCAACCACTTGAATAAGGTCTGTTATATGAACTATGGTCTTATTCAGCCAACTATTTACAAAGATCTATCGTAAAACTTTAGTTTAAAGAGCATACAACCTATGTTCAACTTGGAAAAACTTTTGATGAAGAAATTGCCCCCGCATTAAGTAAAATTTAATTAATGTGATCATCGAAAAATATATTCAGTTTGAAAAATTTATAGATAAAACCATTACAAAATTTCATAATAAAGGAAAGTAAAAATAATCAGGAAAGAAATTCGATAAATTTCTTCTTTAAAACTTCTAATGCTATCGACTTCAATAAAGAAGAGAAGTGCCTTCGTATATTTTGAACTCTCCTTCAACTAAAGACACCTCAAAAATTAAAAGTCAGACTATTTACCATAAGTCCAAACAACTTCATCTTTCCTTTAGCACAAGAGATGACTTTGGACCGAGCACCAGCACGTTGTGTACAATTAACTGACCTGAGTCAACTTACGTCGACATATATTGGGTTACACACGAATAGATAATAATAATAATATTCAACATCGCTACAGTCCCAGCAAAATCTTTGAACATTTCAAGCACGGCACATGGGGTCAATCAAACTATTAGTAATATTTCTAAACACTTTACAATATTATACGATTCATGTGAAGTCCAGAAACTAAAATTTCGGAGGCCTTAGATTTACCGCAGACCAGACATTAACATAAAATTTAAGTATTATCTGTTAGACTAAATATCATTTTTAATTATTATATTTATCATAATCTCATTCGCTTACATGAAATAATCCTCTGAGATGTCTCAAGTATAGGGACGAAACGCCGTCGGGAAACCTAAATAAATATATCTTCTACTTCTCCTGTAAATTGTTTTCTAAGATTATTTTAAGGAAATTAAATTATGTATAGAAATAAATATTAGAGCTTTGGAATAAAATCAAAAACTTTTTAAATCAAAAAGCTTCATGTTAATTCCTAAAATATTATATTATATTATTATTATATTATTATATGTTGTTGTTGTTGTTGTTGTTATTAATATTTATAGCTATTGCTTCTTATTCCCAGCAAATTATTTCTCTTTTTTGCAATTGTTATGTTTATTGATACCGCTAATGCTTTACGATAATATTGGTTATTTCATAATGGCAATACAGTTATGATTCTGGAAACTTAAAATAAACATGGAAAAACTAATAAATTTTTCCCCTATTTTCCTTACTTTATAAATTAAAAAAAAATTATATTTAACAATTATAAAATCAACTTATTTGAAATTTTTTGGGATGTTCGAATAATCATGAAGCACAAATACTAGCTGTTCTTCATATGCTTAGACACGTAAATTTGATATTTTCTCTTCAAATACATTACTTACTCAGAAAATAAAAATTGTCTCTGAATTAAGACGAAGCAGGTGACTTCTAAAACACTCTCTTGCTACAAAATAATAATGAACTTTTCTTTTTTAACATTCGACCTGCAGACCTTTCTCTTCTGAAGTCTTTGGAGTAATATTATTTTTCATTGGAAACTTTCCTTTATTCCTATTCACATAATATAGCCTTAACATTGCTCTGGTCCTCAGGTTTTCGATTAAATATTCTTAATATATAATAAATGCTCTTTTTTCTCACATCTCACGTGTCATTATTCTCCTTAATATAATTACAGCTTAAAAATCTTTATGAGATAACAGGTCAGATTCAGGTTTTTTATTATATATTTTATCCGCTCAATAGTTCGTTCCTTTTATAACAGTGTTTGTAGACAACTTTAAACATTAACAGTAGTGTTCTTGAGGGTTCTACTATATTCCCTTGTTCATTATTTTAACTTTTTGTTAATGATCTGTCAATATAACTCTCATTAAGACAATCCTCTATATTCTTAAATAATTTAATTTTGAATATCATCCGAACTTAACTGCATACAAATGATGCTTATAGCAATTATGCTAGGCGATTTCTCTTAATTCAAAAGAGAGCAGAGTACGCATGGTTGCTATTTTAACACTTCGAATGGTGAGTTTCCTTCTCTTTCTACTCCACATTATCATCTTCATAACTACATCCTCTTTGAATATATACAACTCCAACCTTAGTGTTTTTTTAATATTATTGGAATTCCTTTTCTTGACAAACTTCTTGAAATGATCACATTGCTTTCCACTAACAAACTTGTAAGAGCTACGTGCATTGAGACGACATCAAAAATACCCCCCGCCACATCTGTTTGATCTATATAAATATGTCATTCGTTCTTTCATGTAGAATTCATCAAATACTAACAATAGTGGTGTTTCTTATTAATGATGATTACATAGTAGAAGCGAGTATCTAATTTTAGAGTTTTGTTCTATTTTTTCAACTTATAAAAATTTTAAGAGCTATATAATATTATTTTATAATTATATATATTAGGTTAATTTATTGATTATTAATTATAATTTTATTTATATAATATACATCATTGAATGGGGATCCATTTTCATTTCTCTTTAGGATGGGTCCAACAGATCTAATAGATTATAAACGTACAGCTTAGCATTCTAACCCTTATTTAGATATGTTTCCAGTCATTCATGATGTATGATAAGAGTGTTATTAGGATATATGTATAATTATTACAATAGATGCCGAGGGGGTTATATATGACTGCCTAGTCTAAGGATAATAGTTGTTGGATTAATTTAGGTATAAGATGAATTATGAATAGCTGCATGAATCCTCTATTTGAATTCATGTTATGAGTACTGTCTAGTGTATCGAGAATATAATATCTTTATGATATTAATGCTTACTGAGTCGGTTGCAAGCCCGTTGTAATTTAGGGATTGTTGGTATTCACCATCTTGACTGACCAGCTGGTTAACATGGAAAACATTTTATACTTTCTTCGTATGGGCCGTGCGGGGGATCTTAGAGATGTCTCTACTGCAACTCTTATGGATATGATAATTTATGAATCTTAATACTCTGGGAAGTTAAGGTTTTGGCCTTTCTTAGCTTTTCCATGTTTTTCAGTCATCATGTGTCATATGCGTATTGAATAATATATGATTTGGAGATAGCCGCTTGATCCCTATCTAGAGATGTCGTTCTCATCTATAAGTTTGTATGGAGAATTCATAATTATAAGTCAGGATGGTTCTTGTTTAGACGTTTGCAGTGAATCGCAGATGTATAGTAATCATGGATCGCGGTAGTGCATATATATATTTAATGAAGCGCGTTAGGCGGTTGCGATGTATATAGATCCAGTAAATCATAATAGAAATGATCACTGATTTGTAGAATGTATAGCTTTAAGGAGTCGAGGAGGCTCCTATAATAGAATGCTTCTGGAATTCAACTAATAATATGATAATTAAATATATGGATATTAACGAAGTCGTTCATTGATGATAATATCCTCGTAGATCCTGTACATGTCATTGTGTAATAAGTATAAGAACCTTAGAGAATAGTTGCGTGGGCTCCTTTGTGTTCTACTTCTAACAGTAACACCGACTAATTAATTAATACATTTGAGAGGGGGATTTCTGTTCCAATCTAGATAGTTGCTCAGGTCAAACCGTAAAGAATTTAGATTTTACATGAATAATTGAATTTTGTTATAATTATAAATAGTTTTTCAACTGAATAGTATTGTGGTTTTACATGTATGATAGGGTATCAGGATGGGCTTGTCTATATTAATGTAACGCAGTCATTGGGGAATGATATATAATAATATAAATTTAGAAGGAGAATGTGATGTAATTGATCAGAAGTGACATGATAGGGGTCGTGGTAGACTATGGCCCTTATTAGAGGTCGACCTGTGAATTGAGTTTATATAAGATATATAATTATTTCTTTTAAGATGATGATATGTGTATTTATGGCTTTGACTGGGGAGTTTCAGACTGTATGAGTCGCTCTTGGAACTTTCTGTATGTTATTTATCTTTGATTTATATTATTTCCTCTTTGATCTTAATCCTGTTTTTATGTATTCTATGCTTTTTTTGGTAGTTCTGCCGAGGGAGTTTCTTCAAATTGAGGACTTTTTTCATATAGTCTAATCTATTTTTTGTTCTCTTAAATTATTAACTGAATTGTTCCTTGTGCTGGTTTGAACTTTGGTATGATATTGGTTGGGTGTTAGGTCTGATAGCTGTTTCTTTTAGTTTGGGGCTTCTTTTGTTATAAGTTTGTGTTATAGATTATGAATTATAATTTGTTTAAATTTTTATTGATTTCTTCATATTTCAATTTATTTGTTTTGTATTTCTTTATAGATATTTTCTGGATATAGGTTTTTGTGAGGGGGTTGGCCGGTAGACACTTTGGGTTCTTCTTTAGAAATGTAGGTGGTACTCCATATGTGTCGTTTCTTCGCGAATATGTTTGCTACAATTGTTGATAGGGCTTAATGGTTTTTTTGTGTTTAAGTTGAGCAGAGGGTTGCGCGATCTGGGGGGCGCCCAGGTTGGCGTGGCTTTGGGCGATATAGCTTGTGTAGAGAGAAGGGCGAGTGGGGACTCTTTTTACAGGCGGATATGCCATAGTGCTAAGCTTCAATTCTCCTGGGCTTATGTAGTGCGCTAATGGCGAGACTAGGGAACATTTTCTCTTATTGAGAGGATTCAGTTGTGGAGATATTATTAATTCGTTTCTATATCATATTTTCTGCTTCCTAATTGAAAAGGGCCAGTGCTTGATGGTCATATTCTTACTGAGCTTATCTTATTTCTTAGTATTCTTCTTATTTTTATTTATTATGTGTTTACTGGGATATTTCTAGAGGGCATGTGGTCCTTTCTTATTATTAATTATTTATTGTTTTGAATGGACAGTTAAAATTGCTGATAATTGTATTTATTCTTATTTATTATGGTTGACTGGGACATTATCTCTATGAGAGGTCAATGCAGCTTCCTATTTCATTTCTGATAATATATTATACTCATAACCGCATTAGCTTCTCTAGAATGTCAGTCTAAATCCTCTATAAATTATAGATAATATCAAGAAGCCGTATGTCTTTTATAGATATCTAGTCAGTCAACAAATAAATTTAATATCTTTAGATGATCGCTTAAATTTGGCTCTAGAATTTCTCCGTCAACCCATATATACTAATAAATACAGAATAATATTATAAAGAAGAGAATAAGTCCTATCTGATGTCTAGTAACATAATAATATAATTATTTATATTTAATAATTTTAAAATTTAATTAAGAACCTTAAGAAACATCTTATGCAATGCATCCCCAACTCATAATAATAATAATATAATTTAGAAATTTTGGTTGTTCCTTTTAGACTGTCCCAGTCAACAAATAAATTTAATAATAATTAATGAATCTCGCATTGGCCCTATCTTAGAATTGTCTCAGTTCATCCTTCATAATTATTAAATTATATTAAAATATAATATATCATAATAATATCTTTAAGTGATTGGAGTACAGTGATATATAGAATGTGCAGTCAACACTAATATTAATTAAGTTAAAATATATTTAGAGCGATTGATACTCTTGTAATAGACTTTACTCTATAATATATATAAGAATATATAACTTTGTATGAAAGTACCGTAATGGTCGCTTTGATGATTCTGTCCAGTCACCAATAAATATTAATATATTAAGATTATACTGCATATGGCTATCTAAGATATTTCGTTATCACGAGTCATTATACCATTAATATGGGAAATATAGTATATGAAATATTTTCATACTATATTTAAGAAGCCGCATGGGCTGTCAGTCAAGATGTTCTGCCGGGATGTCTGGACTCTGGGTACTTGAATAGGGCATGCGGAGGAGGAAAAGGAAGGAGTGGTTCTTTAGTTTTGGTCGGGTTTATTACTTTAGATTTTAGTCATTGGTGTTTTTTCGTCTGTATGCCCTTATTCGAGTGATTTCTGTCTTTTTTAATGAATGGGTGTTAGCCTTGAATATTTCAGTTGAAGTATGACAATTGACTGGCGAATGGTCTAAGGCCTAAGCGATATCGGCTAAATGTATAGCTTATTTTAGGCAATTGATATTGACAAAAATACTAATATATGGGGCTAGGCGACCTAGAGTTCTAGGTCTGGCTTCATGAGGCTTATAATGGCTGAGTTCAACTTTTAATAAAATCTCGGCCTAGGGGCCGTCTGTACTTGATAGTTGTGGTCTTATGGGTTAGAATTCTACGAACGTTAATTGGGGATATATATTAAGATATAGCAGTTCTAATGCATATGCTTATAGAAGTGTCGAGTTGTGTCAGGATCTTTTAAGTGGTTTATCATAGTTGCCAGTATGTTTTAGTTGTATGGCTTTTAGTAATATGACAATTGGGGATATGTATATGATTAAAAGACTTCTTAGCTTAGTTTCTTTGGTACCTGATTGTTTAAATTCAGTTTTTTTTGTTAATTAATTTTTATTTTTCTTTTGAAGTTATTATTTCAATAATTAATTGTTTAACTATAAATGAATTTAGAACTACTTCAGTAATAATATAAAAGATTTTATGTGTCTGAAGTTCGATTTATATATATCTAGGTTGTATAAAGATATCATGGAATTTGTATTCTTTAGTAACTAAAAACTGTTCTTTATTAATTGTAATTAGCAATTTAAAATCTGTATTTCAGTGCATCCTGGTTTCGATAAAGAGAATTTGGTGAGTTATAATTATCTGTACGTTCTAGTTGTGTCGATGTCATGCGTAGTATTTTTTTTCTGAGTAGAGTGTTGAAGAAACCAATACTTTCGTTAGCTTGTCTGTGTGTAGGCATCAAGCATTGTAGAGTTAGATGTTGGTGGATTTTTTTGGGTTTTTGGAAAAATAAGAATAATTGGAATAGTATTGACGTTTTTGATTTGCAGCGCGAAAAATTAAGTGTGATTGTTTCTTGGGATGTGTGTGGACATGTTGTTGTGATTCTTTCTGAATTAATAGTGTTTTCTTTCCTCCTGATGGGTGATAATACGTATTTTCTCCTGGGAGGGATCGTGACTGTCGAATAATATAATATATATATGATATAGGATTATATTAAGGAATATAGGATTTGGAGGGTAGTTGGATTGGATGTTGGAGTTTGATTTCCTGATTTTGCTGCTTTTATAGGATGTATAACTAATAAAGGTTGTCGCGTATACACAACTAGCCATGATTCTATAATAAATGGTCCTACTAAATATATAACAGAGGTTAATTAATTTATTGGATTTACTGTTTCTTGCTTTGGGTTATTATATTACATATAAAAATTAAGTAAAATATTTGACTAGAATAAGGCGAAAGAATCAAAAATAAATACACAAATTGGTAAAAGCAACAAAACTTTGAAGCGATTATTATAGTTTAATTTTAGGGTTGTCATGCATTTTTTAGTTACTAAATTTATGATGTATTATAGATTATAGATCTTAGATCATGGAGAAGGGAGTTTCGATATTTATTAGGAGTTTGTGATTCTAATTCTTTAGTGGTGTGAAAATGTGAAGATTTTAGTATAATATTTTTAATTTACACTCATTAAATTTAGATTATGAAATATGATATAATAAGGAGGGCTGATTTAGAGGGAGTTTGATCTTATGGGGATTACTTTAGTGATTCTTGGCCTTAGGGGTATATAAACAAAGTATAATTTGTAGATTATTTAGATAATAAGATATAAAAGTATTTGATATTGTTGGCATTTTTGTCATTCTTTTCTAGATTTGAAGCATTATTATTGTTAGTAAAAGTCTTAGAATATATTATAATTAAATGTAAATACACAAAAATTCAGAAGCCGAATGGGCCTATATAAGACTGTTGCTGTTGATTCCCACTAATATTAAATAATAAAGATAATAATAGAAGCTGGATGTTTGTTATTCACCTACGAGGGAATCTGGCAGTCACTATAATGAGGGATTAGTATAATGGTGCGAGCGGGTCGGGCTAGTTTTTCTCGTTTCTCAGAACTGTACTTCGCTATAGTTGAATTCGGAATTTCATTATTTATTTGGAATATTAGTGTTGCTTAGGAGAGAATTTATTTCTGTTAAGTGGCTTAGTTCTGCATTGTTACGTTTACTGACTTTGTCTTGGGTATTTCTCTACCTTTAGTTCACTGCTATCGGTCCATTAGGAATTTTTTAATTTTAATTAGTAGTTTATATGTTTTTTTATTTTTTAACTTGCATTAGTATGGCGGGCTCTTTATACTTATGCTGTTCCAAGTATTCTATATGCCTTGCTTACTATAATTAATAAGTTATTAAAATGATCTATTTTGTTCCCTTGAATTATCTCAGTAAGCTCTGTACGTGACTTGTTCTCGCTCTGTTGCTCATAAATTTATATATACTATTTTTAACTGTATTTAAGTTATCTAACCTATTCTACCTACCTACCTAAAGTGAACCAGTACAATGAACCATTTTCACGAATAGACGATTAGATTAATATATTTTTTGCGTACTGTCTGCCATATTGGAGCTATTGTTGTAGGGCGTGTTTAACATGGTTTATAAGATAGGTTTGATATTTTGGGTTTTTTATGCTGTGAATAAGTTCCTTATCTAATAAATATATGTTGGGATGGAAAAACGTATTTCGAAGTTTTTAATGTTTGTACATTTCGCTTTTTTTAACTTTTGTTTGCATCCAATTTGATTAATTGGGTCACTTCTTCTTAATTTTAGGACGTCTAAATAAATTTTAACGTATATTTTACTGTATTGTAATTGGCATATTTTAACTTTTATAGATATTTGGTCTTTGAAGCATTTGCTTTATTTTTATCTGCTATCTGATGTGCTGCTTGTCTATATGTTTTATTTTCTGGTTGTATATTTTTAGTAATAATGGATGTATTTTATTTTATTGGCTATGACGGTGGGTCGTGACATTTTCCAGTAATTTGATGTGATCTTAATGCATGTGGATTTTCTTTATCTATTATTTTTCTGATTAGTTTTATTTTAGTCGATTGCTCTTGAGGACGCGCTTTGATCATATTGGGCCAATTTTTTGTCTCTAGTCTTGCTCTATGTATGTAATTTGCCTATATTTTCTAATTTTATATGTATTTGATCTGGGCCTGGGACATTTACTATTATTTCTGGGCTCATTTGCGTTATTGCACTTTTACTTCTCATGCTTATAATTTCTATTTGCCAATTAGGTTTTTACTTGTTTGTGACGGGATTCGCATAATAGGGGCTGGCTTTTATTTTTAAGTTTAAAATGTTATTTTAATTTGTGAGTTTTGAGCTGGGAATTTTCACTGAGTGGGTCTAATGAGGTTTTCTTAATTATTATCTCGTGGGCTCAATTTATTTATGGGTTGATATTGGGAATATAGGTGATATGGTTTTCCTGGGCTGACTTCTGATATGGGGGACTTCTTATTTATATATTTTAAACTGGGATCTGAATTTTGCTCTAGAGGGGCATGCGGATTTTCAATTTATTATTGTGTTATATTAATTTTATATGCATTATCTTTGTTCCTGTGTAGTTTGGTATCTGGGGCCGTCTAATGTATGTTGTTCAATTTGTTTTGTGCGTCTATTTTATGTATAGTCAATCTTATATTGCCTTTTAATTTAAATTAATTATTTTACTATATTATGTATATATTTTTCATTTTTGTACATTTTTTTATACTTCTAGATAGTTGGCATATGTGGACCTCGTAAGATTGGATTATCTGTTCGTTTTTTAATAGATGCTATATTTAATTGTATTGCATTTTT
>JABUQX010085562.1:0-30000 GCA_015478945.1 Trachelipus rathkii
TAACTGTAACAATGAACCGAGTACTCGTCTAATTTTATTAAAGACACTTTCTTCTTTATAGAACAAATTATTAATACAATTCAAAGTTATGAGTAATTATTATTTATTTTAATCATTTGTATTGATATAAATTGTTTATGATATTAATCCTATCTCATTCATTTTATGATAATATGTTATTTAAAATAAATCATTGACATACTAATATATTTCAATAAATGAATTATATTTTGTTAAGGACAATATATTTTTGTTAAAAATATCTTATTATTATTACATCAGACATGTGCTTCTTTAAAATTAATAATTAGAGGATTATTTCTATGGATCTACTATATATTATTCATTTGTATTTCAGGAAGCTTATCGTTGAAAGACAGCCAATGTCAGATTAATAGCTAAGTCACTTACCATTGAAGTAAATCATTATTAATTAATACAATTCAAAGTTAATAATTAAATATTCTTTAATTATAATCAGTCAATTTAAAATATAAATTAACTTCAAATAGGGTGCGTCAGAAAATATATCATGTTAATTACAATCTTTAATTTTTAATATTATAAACCTACTAAATGCTTATATATATACTCATATATATAGCACATTGTATAAGGTTTATTAAAATAATTTCAATGTATGGATGCAGGGTTTAAATAGGCATATACAAATTAAAGTGAATCAAAGTTTTAAATGAATCAATGTCATTTTGTTTGGGAGCGCCGGAGAAAAGTAAGTACATTATTTTTTTTAATAAAATTTTAAGTTTTCTACTCGTAGTTAGCAAAGATAGATAAATTAAGCTGATCATGACTCGAGTTTTTTTATGTTGCCATGATTTGAGTTTTTTGATGTTGCCATAAGCAGGGTTTTATTTATAATTAGGAATCGTGAAATGTGAAGCAAGTGAGGGGACAGAGAGATATTTTGCATTAGTCATGTTATAACTTTGATATATATATATAATAAATATCTATATATATATAATATATACTATATATATATATTTTCTATAAATTAATATATATATATATATAATATATATATATATATATATATATATATAATACTATATATTATATAATATATATATATATATATATATTTTAGCAAAAAATCATTATCAGGTAAGCAGGGGGTCTACCCAAAACCGAAAAACATGGCAAGTGGTCTTCTCTACATTACTTTTTCTTCTTTTTACTTTAACACTTATGGTTAAATTGTTATGCTTGTCAGTTTTAATCATATATAGGGGGAGGATGTAATGCATCCAAAGCAAAGAGATTACCTCAATTGGGCTCGTATAGAGTGTTAGGGTTCGTCCCATTGCACTCCAGTATCCAATGGTAGGAATCCTTTTGCTCTCCTTTATTCACACACAATAAACACTATTACAGACACTTATTAAAAAATAAAATCGAGTATGTAATCAACTTGACTAGCCTCAGAGAAGCTGAGAGGGGGTGACTTTCAAAAATAGCCCCTCATCCACTCTTCACTGCCCCCCCCCCTATCACCACTTGGGAATTGATGGCCTGTGGGTAGGGTTTGTGCCATTACAGAATGCCAGCCTGTTCTGATGCAGTCTTCTCTCGTCATTAATTTCTGCAATTTTCGCAGACTTTTATATAATTTTCCCTTTGTTGAATATTACCTCTCCTCCTCTAAATGGCTTCTCTTATTCTTAACTAAAACTCAGATTATAGAGCGTTGACTCACTGTCTCTGTCCTCAATTTTCAGCCAAACTTGGTCATTGTTCTTATGTGCACAGTGATGATTGTTTTTTGTGTTTCTGATTTTGTGTCTTCTGAAATTTCTACCTTATAGCTTTAGATCTCCTGCAGAACTATTGCTAAATTCGCCTATTCTGTATACGTCTCCTAAATTAAATTCTTTGACAATCTAAATTCCAAATTAGATTACGTTCTTCCTCTTTCTCTGAAATTATTATTCTTGGTGATTTCGATGTTCACCACCCAAAATGTCCTTTCTTTAATTCTCGAGGCACAGCTGGGGAACTTGCCTACATTTTCTCTATCCAGAATGACCTCGAACAGTTGGTTGAGCTCCCTACTCGTATTCTTGATTGTCTTGGAGGTGAACCCAACGTTTTAGACCATTTCTTGACTTCGAATCCTTCTCTTCATTCTGTTAAACTCTTTCCTCCTCTGGGTTTCTCTGTATCCTTTTCTATCTCTTTCAGTCTTCTGCAGGAAAGACCCCCTACTTACATTTTTGTCACTGTTACTGCAAGCTGGTCAAACTTGTGGTCATTCTTCTTTGATTTCTCATGGAATGACTACTGCTTCGATTAGAGCGGTCCATTGGAGTGCGTAGAGTGCATTACGAGGTGATTGTCTCTGCCATTGAGACATAGCTATATTCTTTATTCTTTACCATCAACTAAAACTAGCAAACCTTGGTTTAACTACGTGCTTTCATGCTATTCAGCACAGGAATTACCAACTTCAAACTTTAGAAACTAAGGAAAATTATTTCATCCCAGAATCGTTCAAAATCTATTTTCTTTGACACAGAAACTTTTCTCAGTAAAAAATGTAATAATCTTTTTGGTTCTTCTTCTTTATGCCCTTTCTGGTATTTTGCAAAATTGTCAAATCGTTTCTTCCTCCTCTTTCCCTCCTCTAGTATCTTCTAATGGCATAACTGCCGCTTTATCTTCTGCTAAAGCTGAACTCTTTGCCCAAACCTTTGCCTCTTATTTGTACTTTAGACAACTCGGTGCCATTCCTTCTCCAACTCATTTATGTCTAACTTCGTATTACTTTCTTCTCGAGTATTTATTTCTGTTTCTCTCTCAGCTTAGGTGGTATTCCTCCTGTGGTTCTCAAATCTTATGCTTCTGAGCTTGACCCTTCCTTGGTAAACTATTTTGTCTCTATCTACTTCAACCTTCCCTCCCTGCTAGAAACATATGCCCATTCAACCTGTGCCCAAAAAAGGGAACCCCTTTCAACTCTATCGCTTTACCTCCGTTCTTTCGAAAGTTTTTGAATTTATCCTTAAGAGGAAGGTTTAGAAACTTCTAAATTCTTCTAATCTTTTCTCTGATCGCCAGTATGGCTTTCCTTTCATAAGAAACTTTCTACTGGTGATCTTCTTTCCCTTCTTATTCTCAGTCCTCCGCCCTTGACATTTTTGGTGAATTTTTTGTGTTTGCGACTGGACATGTTGAAAGTCTTCAATAGAGTCGGGCACAAAGCTTAGATTTCTTACCTTCTCTCCTTTGGTATTTATCCTTCTTCCTGAGTTCTTTTTTGTTTGTTCTATAACAACAATTTTTGATGGCCACTGTTCATCTTTTAAGTCTTTAAATAGTGGTGTTCCTCAAGGTTCTGTCCTATCCCCAATTCATTTTTACTTTTCATTGATGACTTCTCTTTTACTTTTTCACTCGTATCCTGATAACTCCACCCTTCATTACTTCACCCTTCGTTACTTCTTTTATTTTGAAAGATGTTTCTCCCAACGGCAAGTAAGCTCACACTCGAAGTGTGTCCTTGGAGCAATTAACCCTTGATCTTTTTTGAATTTCTAATTGGACCATTGAGAACATGGTTGTTTTCAATCTCTCCAAAACTCATTTCCTTCATTGTCTTTACTACTGACAATTATCTTTCCAGTAACTACGTCTTTTTTTTTTTTTTTTTTTTTTTTTCGAACACGTCTTTCTATGAAGATACCATTGCTTCTCTTTCTGTTCTGATATGCTTTGAGAATTTCTTCGCACCACCCCAGTTGTTTGTTCTTTATTGTGGTGTTCACCCAGACTGTACGGAGTACGCCTCACGCAGCTCTCCTTGATAAGGTGATGTCTAGGGCTTTTCGTCTTATCAACTCAACTGCTCTCAATAACTTTCTCCAGTCTCATACATCAGATTGTTGTGTCACTTTCTTCACACTATCACAACGGATAATGCTCTTCTGAATACTAGTTACGTTCCTGCACCAGTGAAAAGGATCTTTGTGACATTACCTTTCTACACAATCGCATCCTTTGTCTATTGAACCCTCTGACTCCAGACTTAACTGCTATGCTCAATCTTACATGTACTCCGCTGATAAAGGCTGGACCACATTCTCTTTATCTATTTTTCAAACTACTTTTGACTTGCTCACCTTCAAATGTTACGCATCATGGCATGTTGGCGTTTGAATCGAATAAATTTAGGAGTTTCTCGTAACTTTGGTGGAATTTGGTAGGCATCAGCCTTTGGTTACCAGAAGAGACCTAAAAAAAAAAGAAAAAGAAAAAAAAAAGTAATGTGCGAGTCCAATTAATATTGTACTAGTAGAGGTTTAACATAAAAATGGAGACCAACCCATTATGTAATTACGGATATGATTTTATTTTATATCTTTATTTTTGCTTAATTAGGAATTATTATTATTATTATTATTATTATTATTATTATTATTATTATTATTATTATTATTATTATTATTATTATTATAGACTGATTAAATTGTTTCAAACAGGTTTTCAATATAACCATTCCTAGCAATATTGAGAGAAAATCAATTGAATTTAACTCTCAGGAGTACTATAAATTTGTTTTTGTTGTTTAAAATTTAGTAATATCAAATACCGGTATGTTAACATGGATATAGAGGTTGAAGTGAAGGATAAACTCCTTTACCCTGCTGAGGATTCAAAGATTGATGCATACAAAGACCAAGCAGGCGAGTCTTTTTCAGAAGCTTCTGAATTTAAAGTAAGTCAAGTCTGGAATGTTTGAAAGCTTATTTAAAAGATTTTAAATGAATTTGTATAATTTTACAAATAGTAATTTTGTTGCAAATAGTTAGACATTTTAATAATATGGTTCTTTTAACCATTAATAGTGAAATTTTTGTAGATATAATATCTTATATAATGTGGGTAGTTGAAATTGTCTTGAATACAGATTTTCAGTTACATTTGGTATCGTTATAAATTATTAATAATAATTTCTTAATTTTTTTAAAGAATTCTATTCATTATGAGGAAGAAGTCTCGCAACCTTCTATCATTGAACCAGAGGAAGTACTCGAACAAAATCTTGAAACGGAACAAGAGTATTTCAACAGACTTATCAAATCAGGGTTTCCTGTGGTACTTGTATGGAAGTTAAGCGAACGGATTATTAAGGTTTGTAATTCTTCGACTAACTTTTGAATAGTCAATACATAATACATAATTTCTTGCTTCTTCTGGGTATATAGGTACGTCAATGATTACCATTTGTACCTATATGATTTAGAAATTATTTTTCATTATACTAGCTATGTTTATCCTTTTCATAAATCTCGACTATGCTTTGAAAACTTTGAATCCTTGACTGTAGTTTTCAGATGTCCTTAACAAAAATATTTAGAAAATTGAATTCTTTTACCGAAGTAGCTTATATCACCTATTTAGTCACTGTGCTTTTTTTTTTTCTCATCCTCTCTACTACTAATCGACTCTTGGTCTTTTATTCTCTAGTCCCATGTGTTGTATTCGTGAACTATTCTGCTTTATGTTACTGTCATTTTATTATCGATACTTTCTCCTCGAGTTTGAGATCTATCCTTCTGTTTACTTATATTTCTGATTTGTTTTTCAGTCGCTCTGTAACTATTTTAGATAGCCACTGTTCATCCTTTAAATCTATTAGTTATTAATTGTTTACTAATTAATTGTTATTAATCAATCTATTGATTCTATCAATTCCTTTGTATTCTATAATCTTTTTTTTCTGTTTATTAATAACTTACCTGTCACTTCACATATTGACTTTGATGCCAATGATTCTACTAACAACCTTCAAGTAGGTAAATACTTTGATGGTAGGAGGGTGGACTTTGAGACGCAACATTCATGATATTCATTTTTCGCCATTAATGAGACAAAATTAAATTCTTATTTTTATATTAGCCTTCACACACAAAATGCTCTCAGTTACGTTTACTCCTCTCGTTACTTCAATGCAGGCTCTTCGCAAACCACATCTTCTTCGATACCTAACACCATCAGACTTTAAACTCTTTTTTTGAGTTTAATTCATTAGTCTTAGAAGTATAATTTACCTTAGCATGGTTGTACGCGGATATAGGAGGTTCTGAAGACCTTGGATACTTATTTCACACATATATCTTCGAGTGTCTCAGTTTTAGTTTACTTACTAGTATTGCAGTATGATGTACACTATATTGGGGTATGGCTTCTCCAATATTAAGTATGTAATCTCTCCTATAAATGGGTAGGCAGCCTTCATGGTGTCTCTCTTTGGCGCTCTTTATCACTGCTCTCTCTCACTCTCTACCTAACACTCATCCAATTTTCTTTGCTAGTTACCAAATTAGTTAGCTTCAGTCAAACTTGGTTGCCATATTAAGAGCTCGTACGTATTGTGGCTATTTCTTAACTCTTTAGTACCTATAGATCTAGAAACCTGGCAATTTGAGAAGAACGTTTTGTGACTAGATCATTATTAAAATCTTTTTTTTATCCTCCATATTTATTTAAAGTATTGTTCAGCTTTTTTTGACGCCTACTTGACATTGCTATACTCACTTCTTCTCAATTACCGTACTCGTAAAATATGCAACACCAGGCTAGCATTAATTATTGAAACCATACAGGATTAAAAAGATAATTTTAGCATTTCTAAATAATCTTACAGTCTACGAGTTGATTCCAAAACTTTATATATTACCTCCAATTCATAAACGGTATATATACCTATATATAGTATATAAGGAAGATCGGGACAGTATATACATAACTTAAATAAATTACTACTTATACTAATACTATTATTAGCATATTATATATTATCTATAACCTATACATAATGATATACCTTAAGATATAAATTCTACTAGTATTATACGCTCACATTGGTTGAGTATATCATATTATCTACCTTAAAATTAATCATATATACTAATAAAATATGAGTATATATTTCAGCTATAATTATTACCTAATTAAAAATATATATACTATATAGTAAATTACTCAATTATATATATTTTCTTCTTCTTTCATTTTCTCAATACATATTTGTATTATTATTATATAATGTGAAAAAGGATTATTAAACTATCTATCTATCCATATAGTAAGGATGCATGCTAAGTTTACATTTTAATTATCTACTCGTTATTGATTTTGTATGTTATTGTTATTAATTCATTATTATTTCTTTATTGGATTAATTATTATTTTGTGTATTTGTTTTTGCTTTTAATTTTATTATTTTTATTGATTATTATTATTATTATTATTGATATCTTTTTTCTTTACTTTTCTCAATCAGCTTACACACACAAAAAATATCAAGAGAGTATATAGTGAAATGCTATGTTAGAAGAATATGACACAAATCGAAAAGGTATCCTGCCTTATAACCGCATCCCCCCTTCTTATACCTTATTAGTGGAAGAATCGTGATCAGTCAGAAATCCTTACCCTTATGTTTGTCACAAGGACTCTCACTCGACCAACTCACTCACGGACTCGTCAGTTGTGGTGGGTGTGATCCTTGGCCCAGTTGGGCTCATCAGACAGAACCTTACAAACCCGCATTCACATATTTCTCCTCCAGGCATTTCTTTTATGACTCAAGTCCACTTTTTCTTCTACGGTTCCCAGCAGTGTCGTGAATTTCCATACACACTCACACATGGCTTTAATTTCGCTTAACTAGCAACTAAATCATTCATCCGTCACTCATGGAGTGATGGTCACGGGGGGGGGTGGGGTGGCCAAACATCTCAAACATACTTTCATTTTATTTTCTTCATTATCCCCTTTACTTCTGAACTATACATCGTACACTTTCTAATACTGTTCTTTATATACTCTTAGTATAGATCTTTTGCTTGTGCACATCTTAAAACACTGGCAGTTCTAATGAATTTTGGGCCAAGATTTGAATTTTGCTAACATACTTCTGTGCTCTGTGCTGAACACATTTACTGTAGATCTATACGGTACTCTTATTTACCAGACATAGTCTCATCTACTATACATTGAATTGCATGTAAAACAACATACCCTTCATGTAATAGTAGTAAGCATCCTCAGCGCTCTCATAGGACAGTACTCTTTACTCATCATGCCATATGATATGTGTTAATTGCAGCCCCTTCCTAGCCGATTCAAGATTCTCCTGGCGTTACCTATTTGTATCATTCGTTCCCTTTTTCATCACATATAACCTAAATATTTAAACTCAGATTTGATTCAGGCTGCTCACCATCTAATAACTTCCACCGAGGGATGTCCTCATCATGCATCAATCAGTGACAGCTTTACTCTACCTACGGTTTTACTTTTAATATCCCTCCTCTACAGAACACTGAACCAATCTCTCTGATGAGTGATCTTAGAGTTATATAAGCTAGTGTTGACTGTCAGGAGCTATGTAAAATCTTAGATTTAATGTATCGTTATTTTAATTAATTTTAGGGTAAATACATTAATATTTTTGGGTAACCTAACCTAACTTACCTATCCTAACTACCTAACCAAACTTAACCTACAATTAACCTGATCCTAATATTAACCGGTGTGCCAGTGATGTGGCTGTCTCTGATGTTCCAGTTAGGTATATATTTATTATTAGATAAAGTATTTTATTATAAACTATTTACTAAAAGATTACTAGTAATATTCTAATTATGAAATAGTTATATTAGTTCGCATTTCGTGAAAAAAAATATATTATTAAATTTAATTAATATTTTTGTTAATAATTTTGTGAATTTTAGATATTAAATATTAATGATAGTCTTTTTCAGATAAAGTGAGGTATATGAAGTTTAGGCTAGATGGGAATTTATTGTATATATTTGGTGTTTATAGTTATATAAAGTGATGTTGTTCCTAGTATATGATATACCACGGTTACGGTGTTTATATGTGTTTGTAAGATATTATATGTATAAGTATTAGTCGGCAGTGATATCAATGAGAGTGAGTAATAATAATATATTTAAGTCTAATATATATTATTTAATATTATTGACCTCGGTTTTCTAGGATCACCGTATATGTGGTATATTTTCCTATATTGTTTAGGGTCTTGCGTGGTAGTATTTATATTTATATTTTCTGTAAGATGATGGCTATATTGATGCTAAATTATATTCAAAAGTTTTTGTGTGTGTATGTGTGTTAGTGTTTTGTGAAACATGATGTTATTTAGCTAGTAGGTATATATATATGATAATATTCATATTAGTGATAGCTATTAGTGATACTATATGTGTGAGAAAGATTGTGTTGGTGAATGGTTAGTGTGATGGTTAGTAGTGGTGTTTCTTTGGGAAGAGAGAGGTATGTTGTTAAGTAATATCGTGCTTTTAGACTCAAGGAGGTATTCCATATAAGTTGATTGATTCGTGAATTAGTGACTAGTGAGTTTGTTGGTTAGTATAGTTAGTAGGTTTATTTTCTCATTAAAACATGTGTAATATAGTTTTATTCAATATCTCGATTTTATGTTGGTTTAAGAATGTTTTTTGTTATATATAGTATGTTGTTGAATGTTGTATATTACATGGGTGTTGTCTTTTAGGTATTAAGAAGGATTGTATAGGATAAATGTTTGTTTTGTGCTGAGTACTGTGATAAGTGTGTTAGTATAGTGGGGTTTTGTGAGTGATGTAGGAAGGTGTACGAGAGCCAAGTTTAGTCGTTAGATTGATACGTGATGGTAAGTGAGTGTAGCGATGTCTTTGTTAATTAGAGCGATATTGGTGCACTGCTGTATTGATTGAGGATGTCTCAGCTTTCTCAGGGTGTCTTAGGTATAATTAGCGGGTGTGAATGTTGAACAAGTTGGATTGAACAAACTCTGGGGGCAATTAATGAGGAAGCAATATTGTTAGAGTGCAAAGGAAGGTATGTGGATGTCTAAAGTAGGAAGTAAGAAATCTTTAACAGTGAATGGTGGAATGAAGAGGTGATGAAAAGCGGTTAAAGGTTAAAAAGAAGCGTGGTTGAAAGTATTAAAAGCAAATGAGGAAGACTCAAAGAAAGATGCTTGGATTATAAAGGAGGAAAAAGAATAACTGTTAGGGTGTATGTTGGAGTGAAACAAGAGTAATATGAACAGTTTGGAAGGAGGAATGGAATGAGGACTTCAATGTGGATAGGAAGATCTTGGAAGAAGCCGCGAAAGAGTAAGATGAGAATAACGGTGAATCTGCTTTAGAATTAATTGAATAGGGATAGTGCTTTTGTAACTGATGTAATGGAGTGAGAGCGAGTGTTGAAAGAACACTTCGAAAATCTGAAATAATAACCATAATGTAAGTTGATTAGTTGAATTTGTGTAGTTTGGATGGTGTCAAAAGAAGAATAGTATTTTTGGGATATCAGTGTTATTTAGGTAGTTAGGAGATTAATGTCGTAGAGTTGAAAAAGTTTGAAGAATGGTAAATTGCATGGTTTAATAGAATGAAGACTGTTAGGTGAAGATCATCCCAGAACGGAACGGCGATATTGTGATTGATTGTTTGGAAGTTGGTGTAATATAAAGCGTTTATGGAGAGTATAGTTCCCAAGGGATTGGAGGTGATAGAGCGTAAATGAAGTACCGCATATATAAAGGGTAAAGGAAGAAATACGGGACACAAAACTAGTAAAAGAAAATTATATAAGTTTTGGGGATCATTAGCTTTCTAAATGTAGTTGTTATATTATGTTAGTGATATTTCGCCGGGATAGTATGTTGTTTTCCTATAATATGGTGAAATAGGGTCCAGAGGTTTTTCTTTAGCCCAATCTAATGAGCCAAATTGATTTGTTCCTTTAAATAACATGTTAGTTTGATTTGTGAAATAAATCCGGTATTTATGCATAATGGTAGGATGGTTCTAAGTTAAGTCGGTTTGTGTAACCAGTCGGAACGTTTTGTGAGATTAAATTGGATAAAATAATGTGTATATGTCTGGTAAATGTGTACGTTTGGTGGTTTGAGGTGGTATTCTGGTGGTGCGCTGTTTGTTGCTATCAAATATGTTTGAGGATTTTCAAGGGTTGGCTATGAGTGGGCTTCCTCTTTGGTTTGCTTCTTGAGCGTTGTTGTACCAGGTAGGGTGGTGAGCGTTTAAACGTCACCCCCTATTATCGAGGTTGGGTGTGCGTGGGATGAAGATTTTCGAGAGGTTTTTAGGTTTGGTAAATTTCTTGATGGTTTTTCTTGTAACCAGGCCGTTTGGCGTTCAAAGGCAGTCAATAACATATTGTGTGTGATTTTTTTCATATGTTTATCATTATGGTAAAACACGGTATTTCATTGTGGTCATCCTTTAATGCCGTTGTAGTTTGTAAGGTGGTTTGTGTATGGTAGTAATTGTGGATAGGGTGTAGGTTCCTTCTATCTAAGTTTAATTGAAGTGTTGTAGGGAAGGTATATGCTGGTTATTTTGCGTCGAAAGAGTGCGTCGAGTGACTGAAGGACTCGATTGGTCGAGAACCAAGGTGGTTTAGAGTGTAGAGGATGTCGTGGACAAATTCATTACATTGAACACTTTGATTGAGAAATGAGGGGAAGAAGAATAATTGTATTTAGTTTTTTATGATTCTGCAACAGGCGTATGAATAGAGTTAATTAGGGAAGGTTATGGCCAGTCTTTTTTAGTGATATAATGCGTGTGAGGTTAGTGGTTTTTGAAAAATGAATTGCGAACAGTTATTGTATGAGTGCGCTCTGTAGTAGTGGGTCGTGTGATGTGATAAGATATAATATATATTGACAATATAATGGTTGTGTGAGATGTGTGATTAGCGAGTGTTAGGTAAAGTGCTTGCGTGTATTAGTTGAGACATCATCTAGGGTTATGTTTGTGCTCTCCTGCTTATGTATCAATTTCTTGTGTTGATGGTTGAGTATATAATTGCCGCTCAAAAGTTGCCGGTTTGTGTTGGGTTAAATTATGTTTATTATTGTGGGTTTTTGTGTGATGTGTGTGTTGTGGTTCTTAGAGATGGAGTACAGACCTTGCAGATCAATTGCTGTATTGTAGTGGGGATAAGCGTGGTGAGATTGGAACAGCCTGTAGATTCCATTTTTTTCAACGGCATAGTTGCAGAATGTGTGTTTAAAGAGTTTTACTGCAACCACATTAGTGTTGCGGTAGCAACTTGCACATATGTAGATTCCAGCGTTCGGGTTTGTTGTAATGAATATGGAACGGAGTGAGTTGAAGGTAGGTTAAGTTAGACGTGACATATATAGGAAGAGATATGTATTGCAGTGTTATGTGTGAGTAGAAGGAGGACAATGTATGTATGGAAGGAAGTTGATAGGAATCGTGTGAGGCGTGGAGAGTCGCACGGAAATATCTGGATTTTCAAGAAGCGAAAAGGCGGCGTTAGCGCAACATGCACAATGTCGCAGGTAGCTCACAGTTTCTGTGGGTCCGGGGAGGGTGATAAAAAATTTTGAAGTTTTTCGTCCAGGTAGGCCGAAAGACTTGCCGTCCGGCCGCTTGCAGGTCTCTACACAACCTATAAATATAATAGTATGATTATATATATATATATATTATTATATATATACTATATATAGATTATTTAGTATATAATACTAGGTATAAAAGGAGGTGGAGCTGATAAAGAAACGTTAGATATGATAAGGTTAAAGGTTTATATGGTTGTGAGTGAGGACACTCCTCTGTGTCAATTATGGTTGTAAGTTATGTTAGATGGTGAGCAGCCTGGTACAAGTGTCTTAGTTTAATAATGGGTATATGTACTGGATGATACGTAGAACCTGACACGATAGCTCAGAGTTAGAGCTCAGATATTACGAGATATATGTATTGTGTTCTTTTAGAGCACGCGAGATATAAGGTTGGCATTGTTTGTGTCGAGTTATTACTTAAAACTAATCGTTTTTCTTGCATATTGATATTCAATATATTTCTTATGTAAAGCTTGAATCTATTTAAGAGTAAGTATATTGTGATTGTTCTAGATAAAATCATGAAGTAGGTATCGTATTTACCTTGATGTTAATGATAATATTAGATAGTAGAGTACTATGGTTAGATAAGAATTAACTAGATCTAAAAGTATTTAAATTCATATCAATTATAGTTATTACTATAGTAATGTAGGTAATACGACTATATTAAATCTATTATAGGTATGGTTTAGTAGCTTAAGTATAGTGTATAGGTATATGAGAAGATATAATTGTAAAGTAGGAATGAACAGTTTTAGTGAATTGGATATGTGTGTTGAAAGTTAACGGGTAAATGATGAGTAGAATAAATGGAAATGATTAGTGAGATGTGAGTAGTTGATCATATGGATAATAGATAGTGAGGTGAGTGAGAATTGAATTAAGTTCGTGAGTGTGTTAATTAAATAAGGATATTGTCATATAGTAGTCCGAGTAAGGTGTTGAGGAAATCACGACTGGCATGAGACCGAAGAAAAAAGTGGATTTGATCTCATATCTTCTCAAGAGTCATAAAGCAATGTGTGGCTTAAACAGAAAACGAATGAAATGATATCGTGTAGTCTATGAGCTTCGAGTGTTTCGTGAGGATTAACAGCAATTAGGTATTTAAATATTTCAGCAATCGAATAACCTGCATTAGAGAGAGATAAGTGTACATTCTGCCATGAGCTCATGTGAAGAGTGGTCTATGTATTAATGTTGGAGCTGAAGAAGCTGCTTATAAAATGTGTAGCAGTGTATAAGTTATTGGAAGCGCTCGCTGAGTGTTACGCAAACGGATTGTCATTCCAGGGAATGTTTGCTACCTCTCCATCGATATACAGAATGATGATCGAAGTGTGACCAGCATCAGTTTGGGGTCCCAGATAATACTCTCAATGTCCCATTTGCTCGACCACAATTCCAAAGACCTCCTATAGGTGTGGTTACTACACCCATATGCACCTCCAATATAGTGTTCCCTCTATTCACACAATCTTAAGTGTAATACTGAAATTGATGAGGAAATAAGCAGCCCAGGGGAATTGGTGAGATCCAAATTTGTGTGATTTTTCTTCAATATAAGACTTGCTTAGTCATTATTTCTTTCGAGATACTGCCGCAACGTTGTGGCAGCCTATACCATACCAAGAATTAAACTTAAGAGAAGATATTCAGTTAAATCATTGTTTCTGAAAGGCCCGTTTGGTATGTGTAGACAAAACATTTTGGGAAATTGATTGAAAGGTCCGGTTCGGCACACTGAAAGGTGCTCAGTGAGTCTCGAACTCGAAAGGATATTCACTTTTCGATTTTTCTAGAGTATCTTTTCTGTATGATAAGAGAACATACAAATGGATTTTGTTTAGCATGCAATAAATTTCTTCGATTCGCTTATGCCACTCCAGAATGCAACAAGTCATGCTTGAAGGCATTGGAAAATTTATTTCGGGAGTAAAGTATTGCAATACTATGTGGTAATCGGATTGAGATCCTCTCTCTCTGAAAATGATATGTCATACAGTCAATACATTAACTGTCATTGATGTACCGCGGATATTATAAATCAGTTCACAATATTTATAGTTATAGTGAAAATGGGAAAAAGAACACAGAAATTACATTTTATTTCGCTTTTATTAGTGTTTAGCAGTTCATGATGAATTCAAGTCTCAATTGGCGAGCTATAAAAAAAATACCGAGATTTTTTCATGAATAACCGGAAAATCAGAATAATATCCACAGTGATTATGGCCTTCAACCCTCCATTAATCATGAAAGTATTTCACGCAACGATAAAGAATTCCGAAATATATATGCCAAACCTAAACAATATAAAATCATATTTAACATGAGGGGAGTTTTGGAAAAAAGGTCAATGTCAAGACATAAGAAAATTTCTATAAGTAATGGATACAATCATTTGATTATGAACTCAAGCTCTCCATCGTGATCTGTTTTTAAATATTAATTACTCAAAATAAAACTGTTGATAAATGATCAGTAAGCCGTGATAATAATTTCACATAGACTGAAGATAGATACATATATTTCGCATTAATATATAGAAAGTGCAACCGTGGAAGAAAAAGAAAATACTGAATTTTGGATGGAACATCAGATATTTGTCATTTTATTTCTAATAATAAATTCAACTTTGCCGATATGTATATAAACACCTTATGTATTAATGAAAATACTCGCAGGGAAAATAAAAAAAAACAAGCAGTTAATTTTTTTTATAAATTTGTGTTAAAAAGAGGAAGTTTAGATATAATTAGATATGTTTATTATCAATTTGGTATATATACTTTTCACTGACATGTTGTAACTAATGAATAGATAAAATTAATTCCATAATAAGTTTTTAAATTTTCACGTACGATGTTTGTAACCTAAAGAAAGAAATCTTCCATAAAGTTTTTAATTTTCCCAAAGTTGTGTCAACATTTGTGTTCTCCAAATTCACTATAGCCCATCTCAATAAACTTCTTGAGTGGTTTGGGAAAACGGATGAAGAAATTAAAGAATGGAAAACGAATGGTGTATTTGATACAACATTTTCAACTTACTTTTTCACTGATGCTAGATCAATCATTAAACAATATGATAACCTTTTTGAATGGCTTGATTATTCAGAACACAAAATTTTGTACTCTAAAAGTAAAATTTTTGAAAACATTTCCCCGGAATGTTTTTATTCATTATCGTTGCAAATAAGTACACCAAAATCTTTTTACAAAATATTATTATACCTTTGTTCAGGTAATAAAGAACGAGTTAGTGAATATGTCATGAAGTTACATGCTCTCTTTGAAATTTACAAAAATAAATGCCAAGTTTGTGGAGAGGACGGTCGTCGTGATCACAATATTGCAGAATAGTAAGACAATTGACATATATTCCTCGATGAATGAGATAGAGAAAAAGTAATTATGGAAGAAGAGTGGGGTTGTGAAGCAATATAAGAGCGTAGATAGTGACAATTAGATGGTGAAGATATTCGGAAGAGGTGATTAGGTGCATGTAGGAAAAGAGTTTATAGTGAGATATAGAAAATGTGACTAAATCGCGAAAAATAAGTGTGTGTTAGTCGGTGAGTGAGTGCTGATGCTATGGAGAAATACGAACGAGGTATATGAGTAGAGAGTGTGTATAGTAGTATATAATATAGTAGTGAAAAGATTTGTCCTCTGAGAACTATAAACTGGGATGGCCGACCGTGAGAAGTAGTAATAAAGTGGATATTTATATATAAGATATTAATATATATAATAATATATATATATATATTATATATATATATATATATATATATATATATATACTAATAATAATAATTAATATA
The DNA here is from genome assembly GCA_015478945.1 of Trachelipus rathkii. Taxonomy (NCBI): domain Eukaryota; kingdom Metazoa; phylum Arthropoda; class Malacostraca; order Isopoda; family Trachelipodidae; genus Trachelipus; species Trachelipus rathkii. The sequence continues at coordinate 16,302 of JABUQX010085562.1, forward strand.
TATATATATTATATATATTTATATAATATATAGATAATATATCATATACTATATATATATATATATATATTATATATATATAATATATATATATATAATATATTTATATAATATTAATATAATTATATTAATATATATATTATATATATATATATATATTTATATATATATATATATATATATTAATATATATATATATATTATATTTATATTAATAAATATATATCATTTTATATATAATATAATTATTAAATTTATATAATATTAGTGTAATATATAATATATATATGTATATATATATAATAATATATATATATATTATTATATATATATATATATATATATATATAATATATATATATAATACTATATATACTAGACATACAATGTAATTTCCTATATAATACGATGTGAATTATTATATGATTATATATATATATATAATATATAGATATACTCTTAATATAATATATATATACTATACTTATATAGTATTATACCATATTATTATAGATAGAATTTGATAGAAAATGTATTTATAAATTTTCTTCTGTATTTATTATCTTCTCCTTCTTTTGTATAATGAATCTTGTCAACTCTAGTTCTGCAATTATTTGTAAAATTTTGTAATAATTATTTAATGGTTTGTGTAGGTTCTCTGAATCGCATGTACTGTGATAATATGTTATGAAGGAATACGTGTTTCACCGGTGTTCAATGGTCATACGAATATGTTAAGTGCAATCTTGCTGTGATGATATACATATACTCAAGTATGATCGCAAATATCCCTGTGAATTAATATAGTGAAAAATCTCTCACTCTCAAAGTACATCTCACTGGAGTTTACAACAGATCTACGTGTCCATATTTGTAGAATGAGCATATACAATTACATTACTATAATATTACAAGAGAAGTGCGTATAAGTCTCTGGGATTATTTGTTATTACATCAGAGCGGAGCGATGCATATAGAAAAATCTCATTTTTATGTTAACAAAATAACCATATCTAATATGTAGTCTTAAATAAATTGAGTGAGATATATTAAAGATATCCTATTAATGTGGTGTAATATTGAAAGAAGTAAATATGTAAGCTTACAGGAATAGTTATATCGCATAAAAGAAGAAGTAAGAGGTGCGTGTGTATACTCACACAATAAGTGAAGAAAGTGATGATACAGTAAGTAATTCTATCTCACCACGCTCATGTATGTGATATAATAATGCTAGCACAGACTCTATCTCTCAGTGATGTGTAGTGTAATATATTCCATCAAATTGTGTGAAATCATATCTCATTCTAGTCTTTAACACTTGCATTATTTTGTTCGAGCAGATCTAATTATGAACATGCACCTCGTCTTCATCGATAATAACCTATCAATATCCTTTCTATTTTCTAATAATAGCACTCTCTCACGATTCATTAAATGCTCTTCTTGTTTCTGCTGTAGCACATCTGCTGTTAACTTATGCACATGTACAATATATGCAAGTTCTCCGTCTCTCACTTTCAAGCTGTGACTCATTAGTGCACTGCTCTTTATACTCGCTGTGTGCACTTCTCTCTGCATCTCATATTCCCTCTGTACTGGTAGTTCTTTTGATTTGTTCTATTTCTACTTCGTCCATATTGTAACGTGATCTCTGAGAAAGTGTGAGTACTATCTCTAGAATCATCGTTCACTCGAAATATGTGATGTCTCTCTCACATAAGTCTGTTACATATCACGCTTTAAACCTCGTGTCATAATCTGTAGAGAGATTTCAAGAATTCTGATACATTAAAGACAAAACCATTACTCTCGCTTGGTTGAAACCAAGAGCAATAGCTGTCGCCGAATAGGTATATTATGGTCAATTTTCTTAATGCGTAATCCCATCGCTTATAAGCTGGACATGAAGGTGATTTCAAATGTAGCCTTATATATCGATGCACCGTGACTCTCATAGAACAAGATAGTATAAGTTCGATGAAAGTCTTGAAGATACAATATCTACATTTTGATAATGAATAGAAAGGAGAATGAAATGTAGTTCAGTAGATATAGACGATTTGAAGGTGATAGCTACACAAGTTGAATTATAAGTATGGTTGATATATAGATACACGCAGTGATACATAAATAAACTCATAGATCTATCTTATGATATGCTGACTCCTATTCTCTCAACGAGTGAGTACTGAATAATAGACTATAATACTATCCAATGTATATATTTGGGAATAGTCAGCTAATTAAAACATATATATTATTATTACACCAACGCGAGTATAGAAATTCTTGTGTAAGAATGTTCGAATTTACCTCATGAAAGTAGTAGTCCAAATATAGTAATGTAATAATAGATTGTCAATGCTCTGTTATAGAAGTAAATCACTCTCTCTCTCCGAGTTGTTAAAGTCTATTTAGAGTGATGGCTGAAGTGATATCGTGACAGTGTAAGTAAAATACAATTAAAATAATGGAGTAAACAAAGACATAACTTTGGTGAATCTCACAAGTCAATGTTAAGTTGTTTCCCAGGGTGTAGTTTTCTGACAAATTTAGCATTATGATTAAATGTTTATTTATATATTAAAATATCTTGAATGAAGAACAAATGTTCTATCCGCTTATCAAAACTCTTTGTTGAGGAGATGTTACGCTGAAGAGTTATTGGATCTATGATCGGAATCGTGTAAAGCACCCAAAAGCATAGATTTTTACGAAGCTCCCTCCAAGTACGTTCGAACTCCCTATGAGAATACTTGGTGTAGAAATAATAAGATTAATTCAGAAAATTTTTTTTTTTCTTCTTCTTTTTTTTTTTTTTAGCATGATTCGACAAGCGGACATTTCATTTCTTCATCAACAGAATTACGAAGTTTTGCTCCAACTAATGCTTGAATAATTTTTTCATCGATGTCTGCGCGTAATCTTTCAAAACAAGTACTACATTTTCAAATGATTAAGAGTAGTTGCGTGTCACAATGACATGGAGAATGCATAGTATGCCATAATAGAGAAGTTAAGGAGAAGGTTGAAATTTGAGTGAATAATTAAAACTTATTAAGCTGTGTCCCTCGTGATTACAGATTGCTCTGATGAGTGACTTGAGGAGTAGACAACTGATGATGGATTTTAGTTGTGTGTATGTTGACTATTCAGGATTTTAATGATAAAGTTAAGTTCAGAGAACCAAAGTGTGTTTGTGTGTGTAGCACATGGTCCATCGATGTGATAGCTGAGGAGAGTGAGGACTTTCTGGCGACAAGTCTGGATGATATTTTGGACGGTGGTGAGTGGGGGCTTCAGATTATTTGCGTTGGGTGACTTGAATGTTTGGATAGGTGATCGAATGAGGAATGGCATAGCAGTGCCTTTGGATTTGCAGGGGGAAATGAGAATGAAGGAGGTGAGTTGATTTCTGTGAAAAGAGGTATGCGTATATGTAAAACTTTTTTTGAACACAGATTCTAACCAGCAGAATTAGCGAGAGTTGGTGAGGTAGAGATAGGGTCGAATTTAGAGATGATTGATTCTGTGTTAGTGAAGAAATATGTGATGGATATTAAATCAGTAGTGTGGTGAATCTGAGAAATATGTGATGGATATTAAATGCATTGGGGTGGTGAAACACTTCTGACAAGGGTTTCAATTCATTCAGGATTGCTAAAAGAAGGAGAGAAAAGAAACTAAGGATACTTTGCATTCCACAAACTGTTGCCTTTATTTGGGTATAGTAATGATATATTTACATCGGATTCACCTAACAGACAGATATATAAAGGAAAATTTTTATAATAATGTTTCAAACTCAAATAATATATTTTATTATGTTGATTACAAAATGATTTATATTATCGATGTAATGCACATATGCACATTTCCATTAGTATATGCGGATTATCCACAAAATCTAAAATACGCATTTGCATTTGGATTGTTCCAAAGATCTGCAACTTCATCTTCATTAGGATCTGCCTTGATATATAGATAAAAGATGCGCAAAAAAAATGAAGATTGTTATGATAAGAAATGTTATGAAAATAGTAAGAGATGCTATAATGTAGTAAGGACAGCAGATTAGAAGATAAATATGAAGAGAGTCGGCATAATATGCATTAAAGTCATCACGAGTGCTATTCAGAAGTACGGTTATGGTGGAGACTACTAAGGAGAGAAGATAGAATTGGTGTGTATATTGATAAAGAGGTCTCTTAGAATATGTAAAGGCACACGATGAATGGTTGAGTAGCATGCCACTCGAATACTAAATTGTGTGCATAAAGAAGATAAAGTTTGAGTTCTGATATAAGTTGTATGATTTTAGGAGAGAAATGAGTGAATGTGAAAAAAGCCCCTCTAACGCGAAAGTATGCGTGACTGTATCAAATGTCACACACTGCACACTCTCAGTTGGAACGACTGTAACACTGCTGTTAGTTGAATAGCTTAGAGCTTATAGGATCTCTTCAATTCGTTTGATATGAAGCAAATATGTGCAGCAATGTGTAGTGTGAGTGTGGGATTCTTTCATATCGTCTCTATGACATTGTTACGTTCAATGGTTATATCACTTGACTATTCGATTCATGTCCTGAATGTAGCTATAGATATAGTTTTAATATAGTTTAGAAGTTAACCTGAAAAAGTATCTGTTAACACATGACAAAAAGTTTAAATGTCCTGACTGTAGCTACACAAGCAGATTTAAAAGCAATTTAAAGAAGCATTCGTTATCACACAACACTGTTAAGGAAAAAGGAGAATTAAAAACCCATATGCTAACTCGCATAAAATCGGAATACACTTGTGAAACAGATGAAAATAGTGAGTCAAAAAATGACCCTTTAACACGAAGCAGTGGGAAACTATTCAAATGTAACCAGTGCAACTACACAGCAAAATATAAACATAGTGTAAAACAGCATTTAAAGATGCATAGCTCCAAAAAACCTTTCAAGTGTCATGAATGTACTTATAGATTCAGCTATAAAGGTAATCTGAAAAAACACATGTTAACACACCATAAAAGATTTAAATGTGCTGAATGTAGCTTCACAAGTAGATATAAAAGTAATTTAAAGAAACACTCATTAGTTCATAACAGTAATAAACTTTTCAAAACTTCTGATAGCAACTTTGAAAGCAATGACAAAGATGTCGTAAAAGAGAAAATGTTATCAGACAATAACTTAGATTTACTCAAGTGTTCTAAATTAAGCTCTGATTGTGATCAAAAGAGTGAAATCGAAACAAGTGCACAATCAGACAGCAGTGAGGGAACTAGTTTAATGAAAGCTGTAAAACTTGGTACTGCAAAACCTTTCAAGTGTTATAAATGTAGCTACGCAACCAAGCATAAAGGTAACTTAAAAACACATATGAAAATTCACAGCAGGAAACTATTTAGCTGTTCTAAATGTAGCTACCAAAGCAAATATAAAAAATATTTGGCAAGGCACTTATTAAGACACACAAGTGCTAAACTACCAAAACGTTCTAAACACAGCTGTAGGAGTAAGCAAAGTAATTCCTTAAAAACTCAATTGCCAATTTATAACCAGAAATTATTTAGATGCCCTCAGTGCGAGTATCAGTGTAATAAAATGGCATCCTTAAAAGTACACATGTTGAAACACAGCGACGTGAAATTGTATAGATGCTATGAATGCAGCTACGAGTCCAATTATAGGGGGAACTTAAAGAAACATTTACAAACACACGTAAAGCCATTCAAATGTTCTAAATGTGATTGTGAGTATAAGCAAAAGGACCAATTAGATGATCATATGAAGATACACACAAGCCCTGAGGACTCCTCTAGACAAGACGAGGGAAGTGGCTTGAAAAATGACACATTAACTAAAATCAATCAAAAATTATTCAAATGTAACCAATGCAACTTTGTAACAAAACACAGAGGTGGCGTTAAAAAACATTTGTTAATGCATAGCAGTACAAAACCATTCAAATGTCCTCAATGTACCTATAGTATGCAGCTATAATACTCACTCTCTCTCTCACTACTCTGTCTTCTTGTCTGCTCTCGGAATCGTATTTAATTTGTCATTATTATCAATTTAGATGCATCAAATAGATACATCACTAGGCCCTGACGATTCACACGTCAATAGACTATACGGTAGGGAATTGGCGTATGTGAAATGATAACGATTAACACTAATACAACTCACTCGAAGATTTTCATAGAAAATTTCCACATAGCACGTTGTGTAGAAACCACAGATGAAAGGTAGTGCTCTATAAAAATACATGTATACTAAGTGAGTAATATATGTTCGCGAAGACACATTCAAATAAACAACTCCTGTTCTAGAAAAAAATAGTCACTTCAAATATAACACCATATTTAGGATGCAGCTACTCAAAAACGCTCATACCTTGAGGAATAGGCAATGAACCACCCCTAATTCATGAATTTTAAAGGGCGATTCACATCGAGGCAAATTAAACTATAATCTCTACTGAACTGTAATTTAAGCTTAAATCTTACACAAGCTCAAAATATATTTAAACTAATAATATAAAATATACATTATTTAAAACACAACTAGTGTCCTTGCTTTACGAGTCTAATGCTTTTGATGTTGGCAGTGTCATGATTGGTAAAATGTCAGAATTATTATCGCCACACTAATGTCAAATATTGTTTTAGATTGTGACTACTGAATGTTAAGATCTTGAAAGTAATATATTAAATAAGGAATTCTAAAAGATAAGGATATGTCACAAAAGATCCACCTGGGTAATTAACAAGAGAATTAGTGACATTATGTATAAATGTAAATGAAAGAAGTAAGTTGAGAGCTTCATTATGCTAACTTACATCACCAAATCGAGTGAGAATACAGTGTGAACGGTGTAATAAATAGTGATGAGTGAGTATTAAATAAAGTAACCTTAACACAAAATGACAGTGTTTAACATAAGTATTTAAATACTGCTAAAATCTCTCACTAATTTAATACATACACTCATAATACAATAAGTTAGTCTTCCTAAAACCGACATTTATAATAAATCAATATAGCTCACAGTGTATAAATACCATTTAAGTATATAACCCAATGCAATACTTATAACTAGCTCTACACAGGGCAACAAACTGTATAAAATAAGTGACGGAGTAATATATTACTAGACTCTAAGCGATACTGTCTCGCACATCCTGCCCACTCACGTCTTATTGACGAGAGGCGTCTCTAATCATACCCTCAATCGCGTAGCTACTCACTAGATACCGACTCTCTCAGATATTGGCCAGACCTCTAAATTAAGACATTTTTCTCACATTAGATCACTTCACTTATAAGTATCTAGAATAACTCGCAACTAGCTCCGCATCTCCACTCTTATTCTCGTAAGCAACAAGAACATCCTATAAATAACGAAATCATGCTTTGGCATACTGATTCAGAAAACACATTTCACACTATAGTGTATCAAATACGAGTCAGATGAGATCATATCTCGCAAGAAGATTGTTCATAGCAATTGAGATCACTGTGCGAAAACTGTGAAAAATTAAGGTTTTTTGAAATAAGCTAATGATAGTTAATAAGATAATAAAGAACAGCCACTTTAATATAATATACAAATGTTCCTTCTCGCACACGCAAATACTTTGTTTTTTACTTGACGTAGTATTAAAGTCAAAAGTCCACCCCCAAGTCACTCTCAACCATTGTCTCAATAATTTTCAATTTACTGCGTATCGATAAGTGCGTTAAAGTGAGAAAAAGAAAAAGTATACCATATTGAATTAATACTTCTATTTTACAACATGAGAAAATCTTGAAATTCAAAAATTATTAATTACATGTCATATATAATCATAAATTTAAAGAGAAAGTGTCTCCCTTTTGCTTGAGGTTAATCTTTGTTTTTTATTATTGTCATAAGTTATACTGATTATTTGGTTAACTTAAATATTCAATATAGATCACTAATATTGTTCTTAAATTAGTCAGACTAACGAACTCATGAGTGAAATGTAACTCTTGAAAACTAATATTCGTTTGTTCTATAAATGTAAATAAATTGTTGTGCAGTTACTTCTATATATTTAACTTATGATTTAAATGTCAATCCACATATTTTTCAAAAAAGAATACTCGCTCATATATATATCTTATGAGTTAGTAAAAGAGTGCTATCTCTCTCTCATGTGTGTTGCTTATATTGTTCCCATATATGGAAAGAGATGTGCTATAGGTATATAAGGTATCTTCAGAGATTTAGGTGCTATATGAGCTCTTTTTGTAATAATACTTGTGATTTTTAGTTTGATACGATCTCTGGTATAAATGATATGATATAAAGTGAATAGGATTACATAAATATATGATTGCATATCTTTGAAGGTTTATGGAAGTGATAGGTGTACTGAAAGAGAACTTAGACTTTTCCACTTCGGTCAGCTTGTTGAACAAAGCAATCTCTCTGGTGTATATATTAAAGGAATGGTTCAACCAGATAAATGAAATATATATTAGAGTAAAGAATATATGTGATGTGAAAAGAGATCTGTTTTGGGGAGATTTCATTCTATACATTTCTTTTGTGCTGTGTGTACGTAGTGATGTTGAGATAAAGTCAAATTGATGGTATATAATTAAATATATATTTGTGGAAGAGCAAGAACACGACACAGCCACCCAGCACGAGTGAATATTTTAGTAACATATGGTGAAAGTCTCTCTCATCTTAAGTATTATTTATTAATTTTTCATATTATTATTAAATATAATAACGCTATATATATATCCCACTATTGTTCACGTAGCATTTTTACGAGAGCACAATAGAATTGCAAGAAAGTTGCTTAATTAATAAACACTGGAATGATGAAAGGATTTACTATTTGAAAATACTACTTTGAATTAAACCTATTGTAGAATAAATGAGAGTAGTTCAATCATTTTAATCTAGACGTATATTCTATAGTTGATACAATCTCGTGACAAATATGTTATACGCTCCCGTTATATCTTTAAACATAATATATGTGTGAATTAAACTCTTGAATATTATATATATTACTTTTATCTAGTAATAATATGAGCAATTATTATTTTTAGCCTAAAACCATAATATATTTAATTTTTAATACAATATATCATATTAATATTACCGATGTATATATTTTTTAACATATATATATAACATATTATAATATAGATAAAATTATATAATATAATATGATCTTTTAATATATAACTATTATAGGTAATAGTCAGGTATAGGTTAATCCTAGTGAAATCTCTTATTTACTATATAGATAATATATTATACTAATATTATATATAGTTTTAGTATAATATTAGTGTATATATATTAATATATTAATATATATATATATTAATATATACTATATATATATAAATCATATTATTATATATATGTGATACTATACTATATATAATATATATATATATTAATATATTCATAAACATACATGTATATATAATATTAAATATATATATAATATAATATATATAATATATATAAATATATATATAGTATTAATTTATATTAATACTAAAATATATTTATTTATTAGATGAATATTGGATATGTACAGCACCACATCATATATATATATTATATATATATTAATATATATAGTTATATATATATATATATATATAATATATATATATATATATAATAATTAATAAATAAATAATTGAGTTGTTAATATATAATATATAATATAAATATAATATAATAATAATATATATATATATATATATATACTGAATAAATAATAATAAATATAATATATATATAATTATATATATAAAATAATATTTTATTATAAATATATATATAGATACTGTAACTACTCATATTATAGCTTTATATATAAATAAAACTCACTATATATAGATAATATATATAATTATTAGAGGCCTCGTATTAGGCAGAGAGCTGAGTCTCACGCTAGTATATTACATACGATGATGGACGCTAGTATACTAAAATTTCTTCAAGTTATAGTATAGCTAGCTGTAAGCGTCTTATTAATACTTAACTCATGAAACTCATATGAATATTAATAATAAATTATTATAGTACTGCGAAATATGTAAGAATGGAGCGTACCTGTTTGGTGATATAGTCATCTAGCCTATTTAAAAGTTCAGTGATTTCCTATGTGTCTTTAGACATGACGCATTCATTCATATGTTTTTATCAAAAATGTTAAGTGGTAGTTTACTATTTTTATTTCTTTCTTTCATTATCCTTTAATTTTGCCCATATAGAATATTATGAGGTTAAATAGTGTACTGTATCTCAAAGTCATCGTGAATAAGAAAGTAGCTCTCACTCTCAAGTAAGGAGAATATGACCATAACGTTACGTATAAAATTGAATAGTACAGCTATTAATATACTTAACGTTTCCCCTATTATATATGATAATCAGTATTTTAATATGGGTAAGAAATATTAATATGAGCGCAAAGTTATCTAGGAATAAAATCCTACTCTATATAGCAACAAGTTATGCTATAGCACCTATATTCAATATCACATAACACATACAAGGCTTCTCATGAGTCTCTTTAATAAAGAGGATACTAAATCCCTTAACCTGGGTGAGGCACAACCGTTACATGAACATATACCACTCACCCTCATTTAAAAAGATCCTCCGCCAATCTAATATCTCACTTAATTCAGTCAACTTAAACTTTTACTGCTATTGCCAATTATATTCGATTCTCTCTAGAAGCAAATTCGTGCTTGCGATATTCACTACCACTTATCTCTATCGTGAGTTTACCCGTACGTAGTCTCACGGTTCTCAACACACTCACCACTATACATCCGTGAACTTTAAACCAACCTTACTTATATTGATAATTATCATACCTTTTCACTAATAAAAATTTCTCTATTAAAATGACTCAAAATCCATATAGATATATTATGAAGGATTAAACTAATTTGAAGTTATTCTGCATAACTTGTACACACACGCATTTCTTCACCACCACACCACTCTCTAATACGTTCATATCTCTGTCTTTATCTCGTAATTCTTCTCCTAACCTCGATAAAGCTACTCTAAAATGAGCCTTGTTAATTTTTAACTACGCAGAGTCGTCTAGTCTGTGTAGATGTCTGTTGACTTCTCTAGTTGCACGCAATATAGATATACTACGATTTACACAGGGTACACACAGGTATAAGCCAGGTACATACCCTATTGTGGCACGAGTTAGCACACTCACGAGTCGCTGGATGGTTCCTTTGCATTGACATCGTCAGACGGATGCTTCAAACACTTTTGCTAGGCGCGTGGCGCAACACATCCGGTCTTGACTCTTCACAACTTTCCTACTACACTCTGGCATCATCTCCTATGCCCTCTCATCTCAAACACTAACACTGATTCCGTAAGTACACTTATACAAACCATCATAGAAACAAGGCCTGCACTGATTCATATGAACTGCTCACCATCTACAGTAACTTCACACTGAGGAGTGTCCTCAACTCATATATAAACCATAATTAAAACTCATATAACTCTTATCCACGTCTCTACTTTCAATGACCCCTACTATCCATTTTACTAACACACTACCTGAGCCTAATAATAATCTCTCTATAATATACATATCCTCTTACCAAACTCTCTCAGGAAATTCGCCACACAGAACTCATCCGCATATTATAAATAGGTAGGGAACCCTCCACTCAAATCCATTCTCCACCATTCTAACACAATTTTTACTGCCATCCCCTCACAACTCACTCAATTTTTTTTTAATCTGGTAATTCACTCAACGATAATATTTGAATAATATATATAGATATACACAAGGTAAATAAACACAACCCTGTTTTATTCATCTACGTACTCTATTATTAGAATATCTAAACTACATATTACTATATACCATTATTACTATAACTAATTATAATTTATTATAGTATATATTATACTATCACTCATACGACCTGTTGTTTTATGACTCTCGTCAGTTTTGATGTTTTTTTTTCATATTATTTTCGAGTCATGATGATTCCTAACAACCAACTTTTAAATGGCGACGATAACATGATTCATAAAACTTATATTAGGCGACCTGTTATCGCTTTACGACTCGTTCTGGTATAATTTTTTTTTTTTTTCTTTCTAACTTTAATGGAATACACAAGGGTAAACCGGCAAAGATGGCAGGTGTCGGGGTCTCTTGGCTTCGCGGGAACGACGGTCGCTAGTGACTATTTCTCCCCACTCCGGGGAGGGATCTCCGGGAAACAACCGCTCTTTGGTAATATATGGTGATGTCGCGGGGCAGTTAGTCCGACCCTTCCCCTACGGGTATGGAAAACGTCCCCCCCTCTGCTTCACGTCAGGCACTCGAAAGTCGTATGAGCAAAATCAGATTTTAACTATCTCATTATTTTTTTTTTACATTTTGTAATAAGTATCAATCTACTCACTGCTGATTCCATACATATGAATATATTGCAGTCTTTTTCTTCTGTCACACGTCTCATAATTAATGAGAGTAAAGATATTCCTTCATAATGGCTCAGATGTATATCTTATCAGATCTTGTATCCTATTATTAGGATTAAGTGTGTATATAAGGCTTTTTATATGCTATTATTGCAAAAGAATTATGTAGAAATTATGAGCAATTGAGAAAAAGGTAGATGATCTAATGCATAAATCTGTTTTTTATAAATAAAATTAACCATTAAAAGAAATATAAGAAGAGAAAGATAAAGTTTCATCAAAGCAAGGAATGGATTTATTGTCATTGGAAATTTTCTGTTTGGTCACACACCATTTTTCTAACCAATCAAGGGTAAAATCTACAGGGATTTGACATCAAAGTTACCCATGATCTTATTTATCAAATTAATATTTCTTACTTTATTAATAAACCACTGAATTTTTAACATCTGAACCAGATATCATCCCTATTAAGGGATTATTAAGGTGGTTTTAGATTGCTAACTATAGGGCGTAGAGGTATAGTTTCTTTGTGTATTTTTGGGATCCATAGAAGTACGGAAGTCTAGGTAAATATGATGTCAATTTCTTCACCAGGTCCGGGTGAGTGAGTCGCTATAAAAAATTTTGAGATGTTAAAGCGAGTTCTTGTTTAATTTTACATATATATTTCTGACGTTTAATAATTCATAGGATTTGTTTAAGTAATGAATTTTATTCAACAGAACTATTTTGTTTCTTTATCAGCCTTTAATATAATCAATTCTTTTACTTTCTTTAATTTGTTTATGATTTCTAGCAAACATCTCAGGACATTAAAGTTTTCCTTATTTCTTAATATTCCGCTTAGAATTAAAAGCTCGTTATAAAGATAAATTTTAATTTTCCCTATTAAATCTTCTTGAAAGCTCATCGAAGGAAAAAATGAATCCACAAATAAAATCTCTATACTTTATTAATATTAAAATTATATATAATTTTAATAAAATGTGATACCCTACAAATTAGTTCTGAATTTTCTAAACGTATTCTGTGGTTATAAGTTTGTCGGTGGTTGTGCAAGGAAGAATTTTCGCTACTAGTACATAATGAGTAACTGAGCTGTGCAATTCTTCTTTGAAAGTCAAATGTCTCTCCACTATAAGCTAAATCATAATTCCTGCACGGTATTTTGTAAATACCTACTTGTCTGCTGTCA
>JABUQX010085563.1:10000-31912 GCA_015478945.1 Trachelipus rathkii
TAAAAATAAAAAAATTGTTAATAATTAGATAAATATTAGAAAGCCTATTTAAGACCTTTTTATTGGTACTCGTTAAAATAAATAGACTTTCTATTAAATTTTGTTTTTTTTTAACTTAAAGAAAACAGATACCCCAAGGGTATACCGCACCGATGGCGGGAGTCGGGGTCTCTCGCCTTCCGGGGAACTACAGGTAGGGACTAACTATTTCCCCGCCTCCGGGGAGGGTCTCCGGAACCCGCCTTGGGTATTTGGGTGTCGCTGGGGTTCCTTCGCCCCTCCCCTACGGTGGTATGGAAACGGTCCCCCCCTGTGTTTCCCCGTCGGCTCAGGCCCCCTTCATTGGTGTAATTAATACCTTTACAAATAATATATATATATAAAATATATATATATAATATAATATATTATATATAATTATATATATATACTATAATATAATATATAATAATAATATAAATATATATATATAATATATATAATATATATATATATATACTATGCACCAGCTCCCCCCCAAAAAAAAAATAGCCAATTTTGTTAATTTATTTTATTTTATTTTTTTACCATTTTTTCCTAACTAAAATTTTAATCCAAAAATGTATTCCCTTTTCCCTGTAGCTATTGTAGTTTTCGAGATTTTTATTTTTATTTTTTTTTTATTTTTTTTTTTACATTTCATAAATGAAAATTTTTTGCCAGATTTCAACAATGTATTCCTTTTCCAAGAAGGAATTGAATTTCCCCAACTTTGGATTGTGGCTCTCGTATCGGCTGGTCTTATAATATATATATATATATAGATATAATTATATATATATATATATAATATATATATATATATATAATATATATATATTATATATATATTATATAATATACTTATAATATATATATATATATATATAAGTAGTAGGAATGGCAGGGTTTGACCGTGGTCGGCTTTTTCTCGAAAAGTATAAAAAGCATCGGTCTGAAACTTGGTATATGTTCTATGTATGCGTTAAGCTCGATACCGACGAGTTTTCAAGTCGCTATGATGTATATAGGGGGTACCTCCCCCCGAGAACGAACGCAAAATATTGCGCTTACGCCCTTGTGGCTGCTTCTGAGCGAGCAAGATTAGGCCTAATGTTCCAGTTCGAGAGGATGACTAATCTCGGTTCGTAGACGGAGAATACGTACCCTTGCGTCCCCCCGTAAGGGGGGACGCTGCCCCCTTAAAAAATTAAATTAATCGTAGAAGCCTGAAATTTGGATAGTGTATAGAAGAAGGAGAAAGGAGTCTGACGTAATCTTGGTTTCAGAACCATCAAGAAAAAAATTAAAAAATAAAAAATAAATAAATAAATAAATAAAATTTAATTATTCTTTTATGTTTATAACTTACAATTTACGTTACATACCCTAAGCAGTAAATCATAAATCAGTAAATCAGAACAACCCTCCTCAGCCCCCAATCGACTATTGATCTATTGATCAAAAGTCATATTTTTACTAAAAATTGTCACGTTTACATACCCTAAGGCAGTCAAATCGAGTTAAATCAAACTGCCCTCCTCAGCCCTTCCATGATCTATTGACTCTATTAATCTATTGATCTATTATCTATTGATTCAATCATATTTTTTACTAAAATTGCTGCGTTTTACAACCCTAATCAGTAAATCAGTATAAATCAAACCATCATCCAAACCCCCTTCCATCCGTGATCTATTGATCTATTGATTAAGTCATTATTTTAGTAAAATTGTCATGTTTACATACCTTAAATCAGTAAAATCAGTAAAATCACCATGCATCCACCAGCCCTCCTGTCCATCCGTGATCTATTGATCTATTTGATTCAAGTCACATTCGAGTATCAGTTTGGATAAACATAACATAAAAACCAAATTCTTTATACACTGATCAATGAATTTATACTAACGTAACAAAGTTCACATTAATAAAGCTAACATAACATCATCAGGTCTAAGAATATAATGTACAACAAACAAACTAACATCCCTTCTAAAGCCACGAATGAACGTTAAATTAACAAAGTTCCCAACTTAACAATAGTAAAGTAATTAACATAGCATACAAAAAACGTAAACTATTCACACATTTTTTTCAACCATATCTCTAACATAACAATGTTAATTTTTAGATAACATGGTAATATTTTTAAAAAAAATTATCATAACCTAGTTTAATATCATACTGATCGACGAATATATGCTAAAAACGTAAGCAAAGTTCCACGGTGAATAAAGCTTACCTAGCATCATCTGAACTATTGAATATAATACACAACGACAAAACCTGACACACCTTAAACATGAATAAAACTGTTAACGTTAACAAAAAAGTTCCACATTTAACAACAGAAGTAACTAACATTAGCATACAAGACTAACCTATCACATTGAACGAAGCATATCTCTAAACATAACAATGGTCTCATTTATATAAACAATGGTAATATTTAACAAAAATTTATCCAAACACAAGGTTAATTATCATACTGATAGAACGAATTATACTCTAACGTATAAATTTCCCATCAAATAAAGCTAACATAGGTGTAACATGAACTAAGAAAAATAATGTTGTACCAACGACAAACCCAACACAACTTACACACGAATAAGACTGTTAACATTAACAAATTCTACACTTAACACCAGTAAAAGTAACTACATTGCATTGCAAAACGTAACCTATTCATACTTTTTCAAAGCATATCTGCTAACATATTAACCTTTAATCTTACATTACACAGTAACCATTTTAGCAAAAATTGATCATAACCTGGTCCGATTATCATTACATACCAACGGAATAATATGCTAACGTAACAAAGTGTTTTACATTATCATAGTAATATTTAAGAAAAAAATTATCCTAACCTACTTAAATATCATACTCCCCAACAAATAATTGCAAACATAACAGTTTTTATCCAACATAACATAAAAAAATAAAAAGTTTTATCCAAAATACAATAAAATAAAAAACTTTTGAACCAATAAACATAAAAATAAAGTTCTTTGAATAAAATATCATAGTAAAGGTAATAGTTTACCGGAATTTAAAGCACGTTAACAGTTAAAAATCAGTAAATCAAAAATCCGTCCCTCCCCTCCCCTCCCACCATGACCTTTTTTGATCTATTGATCTAATGAATCAGGTCACATATCGAGTATCATTTCAATAAACATAGTAAAAAAAATAAAGTTCTTATATACTAACCAACGAAATATATGCTAACGTAAATTGTTTTCACATTAATAAAGCTAACATAACATTACCAGAACTAAGAACATAATGTACAATGACAAAACCTAAACACACCTTACGCACGAATAAATTACTAACATTAATTCCATACTAAACAACAGTAAAGTACCTAGCAAAGCGTTACAAAACCGTATCCTATTCACACTTTTTCAACATATTCTCTAACTATCAATGTTAATTTTAACACCATTGATTTACGTCGCATTTCGAGTTATCATTTCGGATAAACATTAGCACAAAATGAGTTTCTTTAATACTAATTATTGGTTAATTTATTGGTTAATAAAGTTTCCACATCAATTAAACTATAACATAGCATACATGAACTAAGAAAATTAAGTACCAGAACGACAAACCTAACACCAAATTACGCACGAATAACTGTGAACATTACAAAGTTCCACCACTAACATCCAAGTTAAAAGTAACTAACATTGCATACAAAACGGTAACCTATTCATACTTTTTTCAAGCATATCTTAAACATATCAATGTTAATTTTGACTTTCGACACAGAATATTTAACAAAAATTTATCATAACCTTTTCTAATTAATACAAACCAACGAATAACTGTAAACAAAAAGCAAAGTTTTATCCCAAACATAACAAATAAGTTTCTTTGAATAAAATATCATAGTAAATGAATAGTTTTACTGATTTTAAAGCTGTAAATCAGTGAAATCAGGTAAATCAAACCATTCAACCCTCCCCACCCTCCCCCAAATCCTTTTTGGAATCTATTGATATATGATTCATGTATTATTTCGAGTATCATTTCGGGCTAAACATAGCACCAAAAATAAGTTCTTTATATACTAACATCGAATATATGCTTAACCTAACAAATTTTACATTAATAAAGTTACATAACATAAAACTTTGAACTAAGAATATAATGTAAACGACAAACCTAACACACCATACGTACGAAAAAAACTACTAACATTAACAAACTTTCGCAGGTTTAACAACAGTAAAGTACCTAACACTTCGTGCAAAACGTAACCTATTCCCATTTTTCAAGCATATCTTTATAACATATCAATGTTTAATTTTTTATTAACATCGTAATATTAACAAAAAATTTAGCATAACCCGTCTAATCATCATACTGACAACGAAAATAATGCTAACGAAACAAATTTTTTACATCAACTTCTTAATAGTTTAACAAAAATTCATCATAACCTCGTCTAAATATCATAATCCAACGAATAATTGCAACATAACAAATTTAATCCAAACATAACATAAAAATAACAAAATTATATCCTGACATAGCATTTAAAAAATAAGTTCTTTTGAATAAAATATCACAAGTAAAGCGTAATACTTTCTGATTTAAGCAGTAAACATAAATCAAACCACCCATCCCTGCATTCTCTACCCACCCATCCGACTATGAGCTATTTTGATCTATTGATCAAGTCATATTTCGAGTATTTCATTTTGGAAAAACATAAAAACAAAAATAAGTTCTTTATATGAACATAACATAAAATATATGGCTTACGCAATGCAAAGTTTAGCATCAATAAAGCTAACATATCATAACCTGAACTCAAAGAAATATAATGTACAAAGTGCAAAAGCCTAACATTACCTCGCGTATGAAATAATCCGCTAACATCCTGAAAATTCCCTACTTATCAAGGTGAAAGTAGCTAACAGGTCATACAATACTCGATAATGTTTCCCACTTTCCCGCATATTTCAGCAGCAGGTTAAGACTATATCTAACCATAAAATCCCTTAAACAAAAGTGGACCATCTATAAAGATACCAGCTTCGTGAACTATGAATTGACACTCTATCTTTCATCAAAGTGTCCACTCGTCTCGAGTATACATTCATTGAACATGAAAATAAACGTAGACATCGCAAAATTCTCGGGCAAAATATTTACTCAGGGCAAAAACTAACCTAGGCTTAACGTTTTCAACACATCGATCGTCAGTTAACACAGGTAATATCTTACCAAACTCATCATTTCTCTAACAGAATCAGTGTTAATTTCACAGCCTGTCATAGTAATATTTAACAAACGTACCTAACTTACGAATTAACTGATTTGTACGTATTAGTACGTATGGTGTGTTAGGTTTGTCGTTGTATATTATATTCTTAGTTCAGGTTATGTTATGTTTACACTTTATAATGTAAAAACTTTGTTACGTTAGCAGTATATTCTTTGTTGTTATATAAAGAACTTATTTTTTGTGTAATTGTGTAGCCGAAATGATACTCGAATATGACATGAATCAATAGCTCAATAGATCAAAAGGTCATGGTTGGAGGGGTGGGGAGGGAGTTGATGGTTTGAGTTCTCTGATTTACTGATTTGCAGCTTTAAAATCAGTAAACTATTACAAGTTTTACTATGATATTTTATTCAAAGAACTTCTTATTTTTTATGTTAAGTTTGGATAAAACTTTATGTTAGCTGTTCTTTGTTCTGTATGATAATTAGACAAGTTATGAAAATTTTTTAAAATATTGCTGTGTCAATTGTAAAATTAACATTGAAATGTTAAAGATATGCTTGAAAAAAGTAATGAATAGGTTACGTTTGTATGCAATTTAGTTACTTTACTGGTGATTAGTGTGGAAGCTTTGTATGTTAACAGTTTATCGGGCGTAAGTTGTTGAGGTTGTCGTTGACATTATTTTCTTAGTTCATGTTATGCGTAGTGTTAGGCTTTATGTGATGTGGAAACTTTATACGTTAGCATATATCGCTGGTTAGTATATAAAGAACTCATTTGTGCTATATTATCCGAAATGATTACTCGAAAAATGCGACGTAAATTCAATATGTTAATGTAAAATAACATTTGAAAATGTTAGAATATGCTTGAAAAAGTGTGAATAGGTTAACGTTGACGCTGTGGAGGAAACTTTTACTGTTTAAGGGACCCTGTTACTCGAGAATTACATTTTCTTTTCAAATCGTGAAAAGAGAACTTTGTATTTAAAGTGGAACTATTTATTTATTTATTTCTGTTTATTTCGTTTCAATAGAAGCTTACTGGTTTGGAATTTTTGGGTGGGGAGGAGGTGTTCAAGTTTCTGAATTTTTTACTGCGTCAACTGAAAACCATATAAAAAACTTTATTTTTTAAGAGATTTTCAATACTTTTCACGAAGTTCTTAGAAGTAAGATATATTCAAAAAGATATAGTCATTTGCCATTGAAAATCAATAAAATTAAAATTGGTAACATCAAGTATTCAATTATAATTTGAAAATTTCAAATTTTTTTTCAAGGTCATCACTTCAAACTTGTCTGACACCAACCCACAATTTTCAATCTGAAATAAAAGCATTCGTGGGAATATAATATAAAATATATATATATATATATATATATATAATATATATAGTATATATATATATATATATATATATATATATATTATATATATATATATATATATATATATATATATATATATATATATATATATATATATATATAGGGCCTGGAAATTTTTAACACAATAGACTTAGTCGTTTTTTTTTAGCGAATTTTTTTGTCAGCTGATATGTAAAAAAAGTGATTTTTGAGAAAAACGCCTATAAAGAGGTTGAATGATTTTTTTTCTTTTTTTTCCAGAAAGTAAAAGATATTATTACGTACCTCATCCTACCTAAATAAGCGCACCACGAACCGCAGTAAAAGTTTTTATTTACACCGCACCGCACCGCACCGCACCCCGGCACTGCACCGCACCGCACCGCCACAGAATAGGCGCACCAAATAGTTTAGCATCGACTTTGCGGAAATAATTTTACTTGCCATAATATTATCTTAAAAAAATTATATTCCGGCTCCGGCTCCGGCTCCGGCTCCGGCTCCGGCTCCGGCTCCTTTTCAAAATTGTTCAGCTCCAACTTTAAAGAATTACTTATAACTGCAAAAAAATTTCTTGAAAAAAATTTGTTCTTCAGCTCCGCCTCCGGCTCTGGCTCCGACTCTGGCCCGACTCCAGCTCCACTTGTTCGTTTCCATTCAGAATAGTTCAGCTCCGACTTTGCAGTATTTATTATCTACAAAAAAAATCTTTAAAATAATTTATACTTTGCCTCCGGCTCCGGCTCCGGGTCTGTTTCCATTTCAGAATAGTTCAGCTCCGACTTTGCAGAAGTATTTTACCTGCCAAAAAATGTTTTTTTTTTAAATTATATTTTGGCTTGCCAGCTCCGGCTCCGCTCCGGCTCCGGCTCCGCTCCGGCTCCGGCTTCATCTTCTTTTTAAAATTGTTCAGCTCCAACTTCGTAGAATTTTTTCACCTGCAAAATAATAAAAAATTTAATCTTCAGCTCGGCTCCGACTGTGACTCTTAGCTCCGGGCTCCGGCTCGCGGCTCCGCTCCGGCTCCGGCTCCGGCTCCGGCTCCGGCTCCCGGGCTCCGGCTCCGACTCCGGACTCCAACTCGCGGCTCCGGCTCTCCAGCTCCGACGCCATTTATTTCAGAATAGTTCAGCTCCGACTTTGAAGAAGTATTTTTACCTGAAAAACAATTTCTTTAAGCAAAATATACGTTTGGTTCCGGCCCTCCAGCCCGGCTCCGGCTCTTTACTTGACTAACATTTATTTGATTGAGAAAGAGCCTGATCTTGTTGTGTTTGCGAAAAAGAAAAATTTAATTTAGTAAAATTGTGAATTAAATTCTGGATGAAAGTCCTGGGAAAGTTGAATTGCAATTTCGAACCTGGAAATGAAATTTTTAGTTTGACACCCCATATAAAAAATTTAAAAATTTAAAAAAAATTTTTAAAAATTAAAAAAAAAAAAAAATAAACATTTTTTATTCTTTTTAAGTTTATTAAACCTAAAAAAAAAATAACGTTTTTTATTAGTAAATTCAAACAGTTCTCCAGAGCCTCCAGAGCCTCCAGAGCCTCCAGGGCCTCCAGAGCCTCCCCATCCTCCCTAGCCTCCAGCCGCGATCCTCCGCCAGCTACGAGAGGCGCCGGATTCATGTCATGGATTTGTATAACATAACACCAAAATTTCATTTTTTTTAGTTTGTATGTGCTTTAAACAGTGTTTACTAAATTTTACGCTTTTGATATTTATAACTTAAGAAATTTGTTTTTACATACCCTAAACCTTTAAAACTGTAATTTCAAAAGAACCAGCCTACCTCCCCATTCCCAACCCCAATCCTAGATATTTTACATTAACATAGTAATATTATAACAAAATTTTATTCATAACCTTGTCTGATTATTATACTGATCAATGAATATATGCAAACTAAAAGTTTCACATCAATAAAGCAAACATATCATCACTGAACTTCGAATATAATGTACACTCACAGACCTAACACATCTTAAACATGAATAAACAGCTAAAATTAACAAAGTTCCATACTTAACAAACAGTAAAGTATACCTAACATTGAGCGCAGAACAACCTACTTCACTTTGCTAATCGATATCACGAATTTTTACATAACATAGTAACATTAACAAAAATTTATCACAATCTTGTGTATTTATCATACTAACAACGAATATAAAGCTAACGTAACAAAGTTTTCACATCAATAAAGCAAGACATAGCAGCACCTGAACTCGAATATAAGGTACACACAAAACCTAAACACATCTTTAATATGAATAAACAGTTAACATTAACAAACAGTCATACTTAACGAACATAAAGTAATAACATGAGCGCAGAACGTACCTACTTACCTTTTTCTACATATCACTGATATTTTATATTAACATAGTAACAATTAACAAAAATTTATCACAATCGTGTGTATTATCATAGCTATCAATGAATATATGCTAAACGAAACAAGATTCACAATCAATAAAAGCAAAACAGTTAGCATCAAGAACAAACGAATATAAGTGTACAACGACAGACCTACATACCTATGCACGAATAAGCAAGTCACATTAACGAAAGTCCATAGCTTAACAACAGGAAAGAACAACGCTAATACAGGAACGTAACCACTCACACTTTTCCAATATTACCACTATTATGTTGTACAGTAACAAATAACATTTAACAAAATTTATCATAAACCTAACCTAATTTTCAACTGACCAACGAAAATACGATAACGCAACAAAGATTTCACATTCAATAAAGCTAAATATCATAACCTAAACTAAGAATTTAATGTACAACAAACCAAAAGCCTACATGCCTATGATCGATAAACATTTCTAACATTAACAGAAGGTCCATCGACTAACAACGTGTAAAGTAAATAACATGCAACAATACGACCTTATTCGAACTTTTTCAAAGCATATCTCTAACATAATCATTATTATTTTTGCAACGAACATAGTAACATGTTAATAAAAAATTCATCATCACCATACCTAGAAGTTCATACTGACCAGAACCGCAAAATACGGCTAGACGCGACAAAGATTTTCGCACAATAAAGCTAAATATAATCATGACCCTGACCTAAGAATAAATATACAACGACGAAAACCTTAACGAATACCCGTATGCATGAATAAAACGCTAACATATTAACAAAGTTCAGTACTTAACAACAGAAATAACTACTAGCGATGGCCAAAAATCGATATATCGAAATATCGATAATTTTGGCTCGATATATCGATATTTGTGGGCGATATTTTCTTAGGCATATATCGATATTTCGATATTTTTTCTTGATATCGAAAGCCGATTATTCTTTTCAAAAAAAATTTTTAAAGGCCGGGAAAAAAAAATCTTATCCCCCTCTCCCCACACCCTGAAGTGATGAAACGTTTGTTTTCCGCCAATATTTCGTTCTTTGTTCGTTCCCCAATGTCGTGCTATAAAATAAACCGAAAAATTGGTTTTAGATTTTTAGTCTTTTCTTGACCGAAGGAATAGGGAAGATCGACATGCATAACTAACAGTCAAATTGTCTTTCTAAGTATTTGCACTATCGCTATTCAGTTATTCAGTGATCAAGAGGATAATGCGGACCCAATAAAAATGTTCTGGAATGGATAGAAAAAGTTCCTTGCTATCGTTTAGTTAGCAAATGAAAAGTATCTTACTGTAAATTGTGACGTCAATCTCAGTCAGCAGAACGAACAGTATCATTAATAAACAATGTTTGCTCAAATGAAAAAATAGATTGACTTCCGAGCACATCAATCAGTTAGTCTTTTTTAGGTGCATTAGATGACAAGTATTGGGCTTTAATAATTAATAATAAAACAAATAAATAATAAATATATAATATATATATATATTAATATATATATATATAATATATATAAATATATATATATATTATATATATATATATATATAGTATAATATATATTAAAATTATATATATTATAATATATATATATAGATATATATATTATATATGTATATATATTGTTATATATGATATATATATATATAATTATATATATATATATATATATTATATATATATATATATTATAGATATATAATATATATATATATATATAAATATATATATATATAATAAAGGTAACTAACTTGAGTTATATTGAATAAAAGAAAAGGAATTAAAAATATTTTATTTTCCTTTTTGCATGAAATATTTTATAATTGTTTTATTATTCTGAGACTTAAGACTTGCAGTCCACTCGAAGGAGCTAGCCTGATTCGCTGATTTACGTGTAGCTCTGTGGGAGTGTGTTCATGTGCAGTGTGGCACGAAGATAAAATCATGCAGAAAATTAAATACCGGAAACAGGAACTCCTGTGAGTTGGTGTACGAGTTTAAACATTTACCGAGTACCGAGCTAAGTCAAATCATCTACTACGAATATGAATGTTTCGCCTAAATATGTAATTAACTAAATTAACTATTTTATAATAGCTATTACTAAAAGTATTTTGGGGTACATCACTACAGCTTTCTTATGATAAGTCGTCTGGCATCCAGTTCGAACTTCTTAAATATTATTCATTTTATTACTAAAATTTAATAGATTTCTTAAGTCCAGACTCAGAGTCTCCAAGCATCAGTTGTTCTAGCCATCCAATTTAAAGTAAGTTCGTTGTTAGAATTCAATATTTATTTTGTACTTAAATAAAAATCATTTTGAAGATGCCTACCTTCATTTAATACCTTAATAGTTAGTTTGCCAGCCTGCAATGCATTTAGTCTATGATATTGTTTTAATTTTCATTTGAAACCGCGATTTTCTTATTTAATTTATTCACTCGCCCACAAAAAGTCAAAAACACCCCCAGCTTCCCTCAAATCACATCAACGCTTTCTAGCACAACTTCAGTCTTCAAACTCTTGGAGTTGGAAACTTGAAAGTTGGAAGACCTGAAGAGTGAAGATCCTTTTTCTATTTCTAGCAATTTAGACGCTGTACATACGTCTGCTTCAATTTATAAATTATAGCCTTTCTCTCCTCTCTCTTCTCTCTCTCCCTCTCTCTCTCTCCTCTCTCTTCCTCTCTTCTCTCTCTCTCTCCTCTCTCTCTCTGTCTCTCTCTCGCTCTCTCTCGCTCTCATATATATATATATAATATAATATATATATAATATATATATATAATATATATATATATATATATATATATATATATTTTTTAATTTATTTATATGTTTATTATATATATATATTATTTTTTTATGTAATATAATATATATTATATATATAATATTAATATATATATATATATATATAATATATAATGATAATATATATAAAGTATATATATATAGTATATATATATATATATTATATAATACTATTAACATATATAATATATATATATAATATATATATTATATAATATATAATAATATATAGTATAATATATATATATATATATTATAATCATATATATAATATATATAAAAATATATATATTAGAATATATATATATATATATATATATATATAATAGTTAGGTAGTATTTAACCGTAATACTGTAAAATACCTAATAACTGCTCATTGTTTAAGAATGCAAATCAATTTGTTAACATCATTTCTGCCGTTGTAAAATAAAAAACATCGTACATCTCTAAAACTTTGTTATTTTTATTTTACGTTAGTTTTAATTTATTTTAACTTTCACAACTGAAATGGCCCCGATTCCAAAAAAAAAGTATTCAATTTTATTTGTAGCTATCGTTGTTTTTTTAACTATGTGCGTCGCGTAAATATATGCCTGTATATAATATACCATATATATATATATATTAAATATATAGATATATAATATATATATATATATAATAAATATATATATATATATATATATAGTAGATAAGAATAGCATAATAGTATCACCAATAATAAAAATATAATTATAGTATATATAATATTATGAGAAGAGGAGAGTACCACGCATACTCGAAGCGATGAAAATTACCTCCCATTTTAATTGTGCGGTCGTCTTTCTATTTTGCGTTCATATTCTTCATCACACTCATCCTCCAGGCAACATATACTAAACCACCATTGTATCCACATATCATATACACATGATTTAAAGTACACAACCCCCACTTCTAAAGGATAACGACGTTACAGACATCCCCTACTACTGATAGTCCTGTGTGCGGGGGAGAAAGAATTTCCCCACATCGTATGTCCTGGCGTGTCGTAGAAGTCGGACTAAGGGAGGAGCATGGGTTTAGAGTTGGAAGGTTGGCTGCCCCTAATACCACCGATTAATCTCTTGCATGAAATGCTGATGGCAGTGCCTCGGAGATGTCGTGATCGCCGAAACGAAGCCTTCTAATTTTCGACGAAATTGTTTGAATCGTATGGGTACATGGAATGTCAGAGGATAAATGTTGAGGAGAAGAGGAGAAGGGTGATGGGATGTATTTAGAAAGGCAAATTTGATTTGCCGCTGTGACTAAACAAAGATGAAAGGAAAAGGTGAAGATTGAGTGATTGAGTGAAATGTGTGCGTTGCTGGTGTGAACGAGAATGCACACGGAAGAGAGAGAGAGTTTGCAAATTTGATGAGTGACCTGTGGGGTACAAAGCTATGTTAGACTTTGTGTGTGTGATCAAATAGAATTCTAATGGTTAAAATTTAAGTTTGGAAAAAGGTTCAAAGGTGAATATGGTTGGAGGTTTGTGACGTTAATGGTTCAATCATGAGGGAGGAAACGTGAATAAGTACGTTTTTAAGAAATAATTTGAATGATGTTCTGGAGGGTGAGTAGGAGCTTCAGATTGATAAGTGTTGGGGACTGAATGGTTGGATAGGTGAGCAAAAAAAGGAGGTATAACAGGTGGTTTTGGGTGGCGGGAGAAAATGAGAATGGTAGGAGGTGATTGATTTCTTGAAGAGAGAGAGATGATGAAATGTAAGTAATACTTTCTTTAACCACAAGAGTATCCATAAGTATACAGAGTTAGGTGTTAGGTAGAGATGGTATCGAATGAAAAGTATTGATGTCGATTTTGTGTTAGGTGAGAAGAGATTCGTTGACCAGTATTGAGGAGAATGTTAAATCAGTGAGGGGTTTAGGAATATAGGCATAGTCGGATCATGTAGGATTGCCTATGTAAAACTTACAGCTTAGTGGGGCTGTAGGAGAGGAAGTGGTACGAAGGAAGTTAGATCCGTAAAATTAAAAGAGAGAAGTTAAGTGAACAAGAGAATAAGGATTACAGATGTAATGAGCGCTTCTGCTGAGTAAATCGGTTGAATTGAAACAAGTTAGATAGCTGAACAAATCTGGGGGCAGATGAAGGAAGCAATTGGTAGTAGTGCAAAGGAAGTGTTTGGATGTGCTAAAGTAGGTACAAAGAAGAGACATACGAGATGGTGGAATGAAGAGGTGAGTAAGCGGTTTAAGGTAAAAAGAAGCTCGGTTGAATGTACTAAAAACCAAAGATGAAGTTTCAAAAAAAGATGTTATGAATTATATAAGGAGGAAAAAAAGAAAATACTACCCCAAAGAAGTTGAAACAAAATACGTAGGAGGATAACAAAGAAGGTAAATGAAAGTTTGGAAGGGAGGATGAATGAGGACATACCAGGGGAATAAGGAAGCTCTTCTGGAAGGAAGCGCACGAAAGGTTAAGATGAGAATAAGCGAATCTTGCTTTAGAATAATGAATAGATGGTGCTTCTTGTAACTGATGGAAATGGTGGTGAGGGATGTGGAAAAAGAAACACTCTCTTCGCCAAAATCTGCACAATATTAACAGTAATGATAGAGTGTTAGCGAAGTGTGTGTGTTTGATGGCCTGCACACGAAGGAATAGGTATTTGGGATGAGGTTATTTAGTAAGGGAGGATGTAATGGGGAGGGTGAGAAAGTTGAAGAAGAAGTGGTAAATCTGCAGGTATAGATGAAATACTAGTGAAAATGATCAAAGAGCGGAGCAAGAATATGGTTGATGATTGATTTGAGGAAGTTGTGTAATAAAAAGCGTTTATGAGGGGTATAGTTCAAGGGATTGGAGGGAGACGTAAATAGTACCCTTGTATTAAGGGTAAAGGGAGAAAAGAGGGAACTGTAGAAGATTATAGGGGAATAAGTTTATGAGTGTTGGAAGATATATGCTGTATTTTGGTCGAAAGAGTGTGCGTGGAGTGACTGAGGGACTGATTGGTGAAGAACAAGGTGCGTTTAGGAGAGGTAGAGATGTGGATCAAATCTTACATTGAAACAAATGATTGAGAAAACTGAGGAGAAGAAGAAATAAAGTTATATTTAGCGTTTTATGGATTACAACAGCGTATGATAGAGTTAATAGGGAAGCTTCCTAATATGGCAAAGCCACCTCAGTACGCTATATGGTGTTGTGGTAGCTTCTGGAATGGAATCAAAAGTATGTATGACGATAGTGAACGTGTGTAAAGAAAAAATGGTGTCAATGGTGATTGGTTTAGATTAACATACGGAGTGATGACCAGGGTCTGGTTATGTCTTCCTTGTTATTCAATGTGTATATGAGGGTTATGAAAGAATTCGAGGTGGGGATGCAGGAAAATGGGTTAGAAATGGATGGAGCCAATGGAGAGGAGAACCCTGGAGGGGCCCTACCCAACCATGCTATCCCGCAGAAACAATGATTTGTTCTGACCTTGTGGCGAGTTCTAAGGAGATTTGAGAGATTGGTGAGAGAGTTTGGCAGAGGGTTATGTAAAAGAGGGGCTTGAAACGTAAACCTAGATTAAGAGTAAGCGTTATGCGTGTGAGTGAGGACAGTCCTCAGTGTGAGAGTTGTGTTAGATGGTGAGCAGCTGGAGAAAGTGTCTGAGTTTAAATATCTAGGTATGTGTTGGATGAGAACGGAACGGATGATGCAGTGTGTAGTAGGGAAAGTTGTGAATGGCAGAAGGTGGCTGTGCAATTAAATCGTTGTTGAAATGGTAAAGGACTAAGCTTGAGTTCGCATAGAGTCTTACATGAGGGGGATGTTGTTAACCGTGTATATTGTCCCATGGTAAGGTGAGGACTTATGGTCTGCGAATA
This sequence comes from Trachelipus rathkii, assembly GCA_015478945.1. Taxonomy (NCBI): domain Eukaryota; kingdom Metazoa; phylum Arthropoda; class Malacostraca; order Isopoda; family Trachelipodidae; genus Trachelipus; species Trachelipus rathkii. The sequence continues at coordinate 25,731 of JABUQX010085563.1, forward strand.
AGACCACAGTATAGATCAAAGTTCATGTTGTTCAGATGGACAATCTTAGAAGGGCATTGCTAGTAAGTGAAAAGAATTGAATAAAGTGAGGAGATGAAACGTATTAGAGAGTGGTGTTGTGTGAAGAAAGGCCCCGGTAATGAGATAATAAATGAAAGGGTATGTTGAGATGGTTTGGTCATTGGAAAGGATGAATATGAAAGTCGGATTGGTTAAGCGCCCGCAGTATAAGTGAGGTGTGTTGGAACCGACCGGCTTGTAAGAGACCGAAGAGAAAAGTGGATTGAGTCGGGGAACGAATGTCTGAAGGAGAGAAATGTGAGTTTTTCAAGAGGCAGAATAAAGGTGCGTGAATAGGAGAGAAATTGGCGGGTTTTGTATGGGGCATGGTTGTGGCTCCACCTGGGCCAGGGATGAACCCTACATTGACGATTTACCATAGTGAGGGTCCTCGCAAGAGCGTCCCAATTGATGTCTCTAGGGTGATTTCGTCTGTGACGAGCTCGTCACAATTAATGGACAGAGGGGCTGTAAGGCTGGCTATTCTTGTTTCGACGGTTTTCATGTCTCGCTACTGATTTTCGTTATTTCCGATGCTTGTAGCGCACCTTCACGCCACCCAATCTTGGGCAAAGCAGGAAGAATGCAAAACAGAAAGAAAGAGATATAATAATATACCTATATATATATATATATATATATATATATATAATATAATATATATATATAATATAGTATATAATATATAATATATATATATATATTAATATATAATATAATATATATATATATATATCTATTAAATAAATATACAAATATAAATAATAATATAGTATAGTATCAAATATATATATATATAAGGTTATATATCAAATTTAATCGGATTATAAGTATAATCGAAATATCGATATATGAATATCGATATTTTTCTGCCGATAATATCTATCGAAGCGATATTATTATTTTTTAAAATATCAGGTATATCGATATTTATACGATATTTTTTAGATATCCGCCAAATCCCTAGTAATACCGTTGGCAACAAAAACGTAACCTATCCACATCTTTTCATAACAACACTATACAATCTAACACATCAATAATTTGATTTTTCGCATTAAACCCACGGTAATAACCTTTATCATACCGTTAACCTAATATCATAAACAATGATCAATGAATCATTATGAAACCAAACCCGCTAAACAAGAGTTTGCCTTAACAAAAACTAACATATCCATAGTCTGAACCACCAAGAAGAATTATAACATACAAACGAAGAAAAAACCCCTAACACAGCTTAAGCTAAGAATAAGACTCTACTATAACCACCAAAGTTTCATTACTTAACAGCAGTAAAAGTAACTAACACGACTCACAAAAACATATACGAAGCTGATGTAGTAAATATTCATTTAACAAATCAGTATAGCGATGTGTTGTTTATTTATTTTTAATTTGCATTTTCTTTAAAACCTTTTTGTTTTAAGAAACTTTATTTATTTTTTAATTATTTCCTTAAAACTTTATTGTTTTTTAAAAAAGCTTATTTATTTTAATTTTTTCTTTAAAACTTTTCCTTTTTTGTTTTTAAAAACTTTGTTTATTTTTAATTTTTTTTTTCTTTAAAAACTTTTTGTTTATTAAAAAAAACTTTAAATTTTTAATTTTATTTGCTTTTAAAACTTTTTTGTTTTTACTAAAAAATTTACGCTTTTCATGTATGTTTATAACGTAAAAAAATTTGTGTTTTTACAAACACCATAAAACGGTAAATCAGTGAATCAGTATTAATCAATACCACCCCTACCTCCCCCCTACCCGTCCCAACCCTGTTCTTGAAATATTGATCTATTGATCTATTGAAATATTGATTCATCCAGTAACATATTTCGAGTATCAATTTTGGATAAACGTAGCATTAAAAATGTTCTTTTAAACTAACCCCCGAATAATGTTGACAATACAAAGTTTTCAGCATCAAATAAGCTAACATAGCGATCATCTAACTACGAAATAATGTATAACATCAAATCTAACATTACCAAACATGAATAAACAGTCAGCATTAACAAAATACCATACTTAACAACAGTAAGTCAGGAAAGTAACTGACGTTGCGTACAGCCCGTACCATATTCACACTTTTTTTTCAAACATATCTATAACATATCACTGTTATTTTACAGTAACATAGTTAAAATAACATTTAACAAAAATTTTATCATAAACCTAAGGAATAACTATTTAATCATTTACTGAAAATCAACTAATGATATGCTAACGGAACAAAGTTTTCACATGCGAATAAAGCTAAAGTATAACACTGAACTAGAAATATATTGTAACACATCACCCAAACCTAACACCGCTAAATACGAATAAACAGTTACATAAACAAAGGTTAATACCACTTAACAGAGCAGTAAATTAAACCTAACATTTGCATTACGAAAACGTACCCTTTCACACGTTTTTTTTCAAACATATCTTAACGTATCAGATTTTTACATTAACATAATAACATTTAACAATAATTTACAATAACTTGACCTAATTAAATCGATACTGAGTCAACGAATATATGATTATGTAATAAAGTTTTCACATCCTGAGAGGGGGGATCACACCGAAGGGGAGTGCGCGGGCATAGGAGGGGTAAGCCCAAACCCGCTTACACCCCTTCGGGTAGTGATGCCATCTCTTCATCAGGATCGCATTCTTCAAGGGGCGCATCCCTTGGGTTTTCTCGGGAGATGGTGTTGCTTTAGATACTCTCGGTTAATGAAAAATGTTTATTCGTAAGTTAGGTACCCTATGTTAGAATATTACTTATACAATGTGAAATTAACACGATTTGTTAGAGAAATGATGAGTTTTGTAAGATATTACTGTGTTAACTGACGGTGATGTGTTAGAAACGTGAGCCTAGGATAAGTTTTTGTTGCGTAATGTTAGGTTTGCCCCCAAAAATTTTGCTAATATACGTTGTATTCATAGTTCAGAGAATGATGTATATACTCGAAACGGCATGACACTTTGATGAAGCATGAGCTGTCAATTCATAGTTAAGATGCTGGTATCTTGATAGATGGTCACTTTGTTAAGGGATTTTGTTGAATAATACGGCTTCCTGTGCTGATATGCGGGAAAAAAGGGAACACATATCGAATATTGTATAACCTGTTAGCTACTTTACCTTTGATAAGTAGGGAATTTTCAGGTTGTTAGCGGATTATTCATACGCAAGGTATGTTAGGTTTGCATTTGTACATTATATTCTTTGTCAGGTTATGATATGTTAGCTTGTATTGATGCAAAAACTTGGAGGCGAAGCATATTCGTAGGTCAGTAATATAAAGAACATTAGTTTTATTGTTAAAATGTTACCAAAATGATACTCGAAATATGATTGAATCAATATAGTTCAATAGATCATTAGAGCAGATTCATAGGGGACTGACAGGAGATGGAGTGGTTTGATTTTACTGATTTACTTGATTTTACTGCTTTAAAATCAGAAACTATTACGCTTTACTTACTATGATATTTCATTCAAAAAACTTATTTTTATGTTATGTCAGGATAAAAATTTTTATTTGTATTGTTATATGTTTGCGTTAAAACTTGTTAGTGTTTGCCAAGTAATTCGTTGGGATTGTGATATGTTAGACGACTATGTATGAGTTGAATTTTTGGTAAAGTATAAGACCGAAGTTGAAGTAAAAAAAATTTGATTACGTACAGCAAGATAATGTCGTTTCAGTAGTGATATGATTAGAACGTTAGCCTAGAATTTTTGTTAAATATTACGGAAGTAGTGTAAACATTAACATTGAATATGTTTAGAGAGTATGCTTAAAAGATAGTGAGAATATTTTACGTATTGCCGACGTTGATGTAGAAAACTTTAAATGATCTTAACGTGCAGAAGTTTGTAATGTTAGTAGTTTATTCGTACATATGTAGTGTTAGGTTGTCTTGTATATGTGATATTCTTAATTAGGCTATAGTTTATGTTAGCTTTGATTAATGCTGAAAAACATTGTACTTAGCAGATACGTACGATGCTAGAAGTATAATAAGGAACTTAATTTCTCTGTGTTAGGTTTAACCAAAAATGATATCGAAAACCTGTTCACATGAAACATAAGCGATGAGAATGGAATCAAAAGTAATGGAGGAGGCCCGGTTTGAAGTTTAAGACCCTTTAGGGAATTACTGTTTTAAACCAAAGATTAAACTATAAAGTAACAATTAAAATACTGTGATATTTTATTCAAAGAACTTATGTATTATGTTATGTTTGGCTAGAAACCTTTTTCGTTGTTTACAGTTATCTCGTTTGGTCTGATGATATAGACGAAGGATATGATAAATTTTGTCAAGTCATTACCCTAATTGTCAAATGTAAAATTAACGTTAAATATGTTAGAGAATATGTTGAAAAAAGAATATGAATAGGATCTTTGTATGCATTGTTAGCGTACAATCCTTACTCGGTTAAAGTGTGGAAACTTTGTTAATGTTAAAAGGTTATTCGAGCGTTAAGTTTGTGTTAGGATTTGACGTTAGGTTAAAGAATAGCATCATAGTTAAATATAAGGATAGAACCAAATGGGTAAGGTAGGCTAGAGACTATAAAAGATTAATTTAACAAAAAGATTTACTACCTGATCAAATTATCATCCAAAGCGCGAATGTATGCACTAAAAGAGATAACGTAAAACAAAAAGTTATTCACATAGGAAATGCACGATGAATAAAAAAAATATATCAGATAGATCGATATATCGATATTTTAAAAAATATCAAATTGCTCCTCACACACTGAAATGACACTAGACACACGCGAAGTCAAAAAAAAAATATCAGATAATATCACGGATTAGAAAATAATATCGAATTAGATGTATATATATATAGAAGATAAAAAATAATGAAATAAAAATATAATAGAGTATATATATATAAATATAAATAATAAGTAATAATATAAATAAAAGAAATGAATAATATATATATAATATTGTATATATAAATAAAATATAATATATATAAATAGATATAATAATAATATAATATAATATAATAATAATAATATAATAGATATATAATATTATATTATAGTATATAATTAAATTAAGACTAGTAAGATCAATAGCAAAATGGACAGGATAAAAAAATAGGCTAAGTAGCAAAAAAAAGCAATCAAAAATTAGGTAGAAAAACTATTTAATACAAACTATATTCCTTAATTGGTTACCAGAATTACGCTTAACCAATAAGGCTTTACTACAATTAACAATTACCTACAAACAGTACTAACGGTAAAAGTGTATATATTATAGTAAAACATATATAATGAGTGAAAAAAAAAAACCAGTAGCAAAGGAACTCAATAGAAGTAATATATTAAGGGAATAAGGAATACGAATTGTATGAAAAAATAAATATATATAGAAATAAATATAATAAATATATATAATAATAATATATAATATAAAAATAAAAATAATAAAGATATATATAATATAATATATATAAAATATAAGAATATTAATAAATAAATGAAATAAAGTATATAGTAAATCACAAAATAAATATGTTATCAAGCTATACTTAAGAAGCCAAGTAAAAACTACCACCTCAACAACAACCTACACCCCATATTGACCTAATGAGAAAAGTGCATATAAAGTATACAGAACGATTGAAAGAATTGCTCACTCGCAAGACGAATGATAAAGCAGCGAGGAAAATGTTGCATGATAAAAGTCGTTCAAATATATTTCAATTTTAGATCACAAATAATTTAAGAGTTAAAAATAAGACTAAAACGAAACGATTAGATAATTACCTTAATTCGTCAGTGCTCTTTCCACAGTGAGACTTAACCAAAAATTAGGAAAATGCAGAATACGAAAAAAAAAATGTAAACAAAATAGAGACTAAAAAAAAAAGAGGCTGAATGTTTAAAAGAGAGACGCTAGGTTTCCAGAAATGTTGAATCATGAGAATTAAGTATTAATCTAAAATTTTCTCAAGACAAATTACTAAATAAAAACTACACATCACAATAGTGGATCAATTATTTGTAATATAAAAACCATTTTATATATTTAATTTTATATAATTTTGAGTTTATACCATATATATATAAATATAAAAGTATATATATA
>JABUQX010085564.1:0-10751 GCA_015478945.1 Trachelipus rathkii
GAACCTCTCAGACCCACTCGGGACGAACCCCCGAGAAACCAACGACAGCTGACCCCTCTTCCCCAATAAAACGATCCAGGACCAACCGCTATGACAACTACGCCCTTCAAAAAATTGCACCCCTAAATCACACTCACTCCAACGCAGTCCACCACCCCCAGGCACCAAAAAGCAGGTCCAACCCCCCCGTTAGCAACAACATGTCAACCACCAATCACCAAAAACAAGGAAACCACACGGCAACAAAACCCCTGACACCCCAACGAATAACCCCGCAAACAAATCACGAATCGAACTAATGCTCGGAGATTCATATTACGTGCTAAACAATTTACCACGACATAAGCAGCAGATACACAAACTCCAACGAACAGTACAACCCTTCATCAGTAGGAAAATTGTACACAGGAAGAACCTGCCACCGCAGAACCTGAACAACCGCGGGGTCACGGCAACACTTATACCACGGATATTGGAGGGAGCTCAGGGGAGAAAGACGGGGGGGAAGACCGATTTGAGTCAGAACCACGCGAAGGGTGGTTACGGGAGTGTGCGAGAGGTTACGAAGAGATAGATGCAGGGTGTCGAGCGACTCGGATCCGAGGCAGTCACGGACGACACGTGAGAGACCGGGGAAGAAAGCGAGGAACTAAGTGACATGAAGAGGGTGGACAACTAGCGAAGACTTTGTCATAAGAGCGGAAAATGAGAAGATTGGCGAGTTGGCGACCGACATTAGGGCTTCAGTACTGGTTGTTGACAAGGTGACACGTGGCGAGAAGTAACAAAACGTAGCAAGTAGGCACACAATGGACAGACGGTGTGCCCGTTGGGTCGTCAACATTATTCTTTACAGAAGTCAAGAGCCGCGTACCATACGAACTGTGCCCACTATATGTATACCCCCGGACGATTGCATCATGTGAGTGACGTAAAAGTTATAAAGGATTTGTTAATAGATAACGGAGTATTTAATTGCGGATTTGCGAAATCTGTGCATTGTAGTCCATTCTATTGTGATGAGACTGATCAGCTGTTCCTGAATATTACACAATCGCCTAAAGAATAACTTCCAGTATAGATGCACCATCAACAGGAGGCAAGCTCAGAGGAATAAAAAACTCTAGATTAATCTGCGCTAGGAATAAGATATGTAAGAAGGTTAGCAAGGACAACCAGAGACAGACGGAGATCGCTGCACGGACCGGCAGCGGGAGTGTGGAGGGTGCCGGCCTGTGTTAGAGTATGTTGAAATGGAGAAAAGGAGTTCTGCGGCTGCAGATTCACTCCACACTGTTCTGGAGAGGCCGTCGCAAGGCTTTCTCAAGACTCCAAGTAGATTTAGCGCGCAAAAGATATCAGATAGCAGAGTAGCGATAGGCGGACGTAATCGCGACTCTGGTAATCATAGAGACCAATAGACCGAGGGATATCACGAGAAACCAGTATCTCGAAGGACTGGGGAGAAGTGGCGTTTCGCGTTATGGTTGTCCTTATTTTGACTGCGTTGAAGAGAAACTTCGTACTGACCCATCTACAAAACGGTAGGAAAACTGGGACACCTTAAACTGCCACTCGCCTTGGTTTCAAAGCGACGGACTAGAGAGTCAACTCCATCTCTTTTTAATATCAAATGCCTTTTTTACATGAGGATACCTATAGATCTATCGCACAGGTGGGAGTCGCAGGGTCTTAACGTTTCTATCTGTCACGGGAATCTAATCCGTAAAATCAAACATATCGGTGAAGTAGACTACACACTTTACTGTCTGCGATGGAGCCGACCCTGCAAGGAAGTATGTTTAAGTGAATACGTATAGGACTTAAGAGTGGGAAAGTGCGTGATACCTGCATGGGCAAGTGTGAATCCTTGATGCGTGTATAAGCTCCAGAGACTGTGGTCTGCAGATGATCACATGAAGATAAAGGCAGGACTTGCCCATGGGTGGAGGTCTACATAAGAGTAAGTATCGTAAGTGGACTGCAGAATAGCAGATGCAGTAGATCACTAGAGCCCGGTGACCGCAGGCAGTCCTGGCTGTTAGCGCAACCACGACAGACAGGAGCGAACGTACCAAGAACAATTGAAGCGTGTGAAAATACTTGGTCCAAGCTCAGCTGCGCTATGCTGTCCCAATACGGTCTTCGACAATATTGTCGAATCGAACGAGAAAAACGGAAAGTCTCAGACCAGGTGGTCACTGTAGCAGTGCAGTTGAAGATGAAGACAAGAGGAAATCGAAAGACTTGCCGACTCGCTTGTTGCCAGCAGAACCCCTAGATGACGGTGAGATTAGGTTCGCACTCATCTCGTGTAACTTCAGCGCCAAGAGAGACATAATCTTCTCTAACCAGCGGCTGCATACGAAGATGAACTCAGCAAAAATTAAACCAGATCGCCATTAGAGTAAAAAACACCCGCGGCAAAAAAAACATCCGATAAAAACTGGAAAACTGTGCCTTAAAAGAAGAGACAGCGGCAAACCAGGGAAGGAACTATTGTACAACAGTGACCTAAGTAGCAGGATCACGGTCAGCCAGGTCATCGAATTAAGAAGGAAAAGATCATCAAATAGAGGGAGGTGCTGAATCGCAAGCACATATGTCGGATCTGAACGTAGGCACGAGAATGCACCGAGATCAAGACGAACTGGAGTGATATGCTGGTGAGCAATAGAAGTGGCAGAGAACCTCACAAACGACTTAGCTAACTAAGAGGCCGCATATTGATCCGCACCCAATAAACGAAGAGAACAGACACCCGTAAACAAATCCATGAGGCTTGTCTTCGACGTACGAGGCAAGACTCAAGGGGAGAAACACTATGAGAGTATGACACGCGCAATAGAGGAGTGGACTCACTCTCACTCTTACTAAGAAAACTACAGTATCGTATGGACAGAGTATAGACATTCAGCGTTTTATAGCGCCCAGTGGACCGAATCACTGAATCCGAGTCGTGCTCAGCACATCCTGATCTCTGCAGGAGAGTAACTGCTCAGAATTCTGAAATAACTGAGCGACACTAAAGGACAGAAGCTGCCATGATTCAAGAATTGAGGGATGCAAAGACGCAACAGGATCGTGTCAGATGATCCGACATGGCACAAATATATATGAACGCTGCTCAAAAAGTATGCTAGGCCTATTCTATTTGAACGACAAGGGTGAAAGCAGACACCTTAGATCTATGATTACCCTCGATGCACTAAGGATCCATATCGCCACTTGAGCACTGAAGGTCATCCGCGATCGCAAAATCGTAAGGCCGATCTCATGCTGCAGCAGGCCATGAGGCAATGAGTTGGCTGTGGTAGTTTAGTGTAGGCAGGGCATGTCTGGTCTCACGGGCCAGCGACCAGTAGATGAGTCAGCAGAGAATGAATAAACTCCATACACAGAGTGTCAGACTGAGAGACAGCGTCCTCGTTGGAAAAGAAGGGACGAAGTGGGGACAGAAGCTCCTTCGTCTGCGAATCCAGACCGCGGGCGCAGAAGCACATAAATACCTCACTCCCCATACCCTTTCCGACTCTTATGCTATCAAATATTTTTTTAACCACACAGGGCGAGATTAAGCGGGCATATAGATGGCTTACAAAAAGGTAAGGGAAATAATATCGATTACAACCAATATCGATAACTCAATGTGCGTACTCTGATTCAGCATTCGCTTAAGGCCAGCGCTATCAGACGCAAAGACTATAAAAAAACCCTGTACTTGAAAACCGAAAATACGCCATATGTACCAGGCGTACGTACAAACAATTGTCTAGCTGTTCTGTATCTTATGCGAACTGTCTAGAAGTCGCGTAGAGTCACTACCGAGAGAGAACACACGGAATTAATATTGAACATTCATGTTGGACTCCTCCGCTTCGACGTAGGGTGTATGATGCAAGAGGAATCGAGGCTAGAACGACGAGACCAGTGCTTCCAAAAGTGTCGCGCCGCCCACATCCTACTCTCTGGAAATTGATGTCAATCAGGTCTCGTAGCCAGAAGATCCCGCTACTGTCCCGGATATGCGACATAGCACGCGCAGCAGATTCTTGGTCCACGCATCTAACTTGCCTTTCACGAAATTCTGCAAAACCTGCAGCTCATATCTCGACATCTGGGGCCTTATCGATGCGCTTGTGGCACAAGAGGAAGAAGGGTCTCTGACGAGGAAAGGGATGACTCGAAGAAACCACAGGGAAGCCCTTAGAACAGCAGCGGTAGAAGGTGTAGATCTTACCTAAAGCACCAGCACGAACGACCGATAGAGCGCAAAGTATCAGTGAGTATGGAGCTAGAATGACTAGTCCTGTCAGAGCGCCTAAACCTGTATTCGGAGACTCACTAACAAATCCAGCAGCTGCGCAGTAAGTCACGGATGATGGTATATTCAGGTGAAAGACACCACGTCAGGTGAACTGCAAGGGAAGCTCGAGTGTTGTCAATTCTATCGCCAGCTGCTGTTTCTCGCCACGTATTGATCACCTTTAGAGTCGTGGTCCAGCACTCCACTAGTGCGAATAAGTGGAGAGTCAAGAGCATTCCCATCTGTGTGATAATTTTCCCACCCCCTTGAATCTGGAGCTGATGACATATTAACCTGTGCATGAGTCGCTGTAGTTTTCAGCCCTGAACTCTACGGGCAACCATAGAAGCACCGGAAGCGAGAATTCAGCTGACCGCCCACTAAAGGACCGGATTTATCGAGAAGGTCCATGATGCTTGAGATCTCAAGGCTTGCCACTTTACCCGGCAGTGAAAAGATCTGGACGTGAAGATTTCTCTGAGCTATGCTCAAACTATGAACGGTAACTTATTCAACATAAAGCAGATATATGACTCTGAGTTATGATAATCTTAACAGACTATATATCAAACCCAATGCGAGAGATAAATTTTAATGTATAGTGTATTCTATTGGTTGAACTTGACGTAATAGTATCATGGTGAACGAAGGTTCACACAGGCAAAGGATCTGGATTACATGTTTGAGAAGGCGCGGTATAATGACCCTGCACAATTTATGACAGTCGGCCGCATCAGCGAGCCGCCCCAGCGCATGAGGTCCTTTTAACAGGATAATGTCAGCAGAGAACGCACTTGGGGCAGAGAGATCATGATGCCATGCTCAAAATGGTGTATGAACACGGTGGTGACCTGTAGACTTCCACGTGAACTCAAAAAATAAAATAATACTTAGTAACAAGGCTAGAGTAGATACGTTACCTCCCATCCACATGACTAAAGAAAAGAATGGCACTAGAGTTAAAAACACAGGGAATATAGACGGTTAAAAAAGGTGAGTCATTTACACAACGAGAGCTATTACAGATAACTAATACGTACTGAGACGCCATACTGAGAGAGAGGACATTCACGTTAAGCGGTAAACGGACAGTGAGTAATAGACTAGGAGTAAACTAATATGACAGATAACATATAATAGCGCATAGAAATGAGGAGACAAATCGATAGTATTCTAAGATGAAGGTAGTACAGTGACATGAGGCCGTTAATATGCTGCCGACAATATGTAACATTAGGACGTAGAGGTATACAAAAAATAATATTGATGTCATTTCACTACTTCAAGTAGGAATGAATAGCGTAAAGATAAGGATTCCGACAATCGAGATTGTTATGGTCTAAGAAGCAAAAATTTATTACGGACATCAAGAATTGGTTTTATTATGTGAAATATAGTATGATAATTAAGATTAATAATTGATGTGGTGGAAAATGACTGAGATGGCTCCAGAATAGCAAGATGTTATCAATGAAAAAGATAAGGAGTGTGAAGGGAATTAAATTTGTAATATTATGAGCGATATAGAGAATGAGACATGAAAGTTAAGTAGATCAGTATCATGACTGATACTGGGAGCAAATATCGCAATAATTTATTACGGCCGAAGAAATTTCCTCTTCCTCCGCCCTCCTCTTCGAAAAAGAAAGAATAGGGAATGGACACCAGAGGACACGATGACCCCGGGACAGACCGAGGGCGGATGGGCGGGGACAATCGGTGAGGACTCCTCTGAGAAAAATGTCAGCCCTACTCTCAATCATGAGTCACGCATCTGAAGAGAAACAGAGGGGATCATCAGTCGCTCATCTCGTGCTCATCTAAGATAATAGAGATTACATAGTATACTGAGAGAGAACTTAGTTGAATACTATTGGCGATATAAAGATAGCGGGCTGACGTATGTTATATTGAAATCCTCCCTGGAAGGAAGTAAAGAATTATAATAATGACGATATATATAATTATATGATATAGCAAATTTATATACTATACCTAAATGATAAATGTGTTCTGCTAATATGTAATATATAAATACATATAATAAATAAGTTAGTATAGTCACTTAAGATATATAAAGACTTAAAATGTATATAATTAGTATATATAATATATATATATATAATATATATATATATATAAAATATATATATATATATATAGTATAATATAGGTATATATATAAATATATATATTATGATATATAAATATAATAATAATAGTTAAAAATATATATATAATAAATATATTGATTTAATTAGTTTAATTAATAATAATAAAGCATATATAATTAATAGAAATGTTTTGTCATAAGATACTGATAAACAATATATTGAAATTAAACTTAATATTTAATAATATGTAAAGTAATAATGATACTATTATAGTAAATCCTATTGTAAAGGAAGAATAGGAAATGCAATTATTAATAATATTTATAATTGGAAGAATAATGAAATATAAAGAAATTTAGGACCAATATAATAGTTATTTGATGCTCTTTCACCACCTACTTAATAGTACTTTAATAAATAATGAGTAGCTTAAGTACCAGTCATATATAGGTAGTTAGGTTATACTATTAATTTCAGTTTATTAAATTTGATTTTACTAGTGTGGTTGTATATTGAATAACAAAGTAGATATAAAGCATCCCATTGACCGCAATAAGAAAGCTTGCATTATCGATGATATTTGTATATATTAAGTTTTAACAACTCTATGTATGACCTTGAAAATGGTAAATGTGAGAATGCAACTTAACCCGAGCACAAATATTTAACCAACCCCGTCACGCTTCGCAGAGGCGGGTGCCGAAATAAAAATCAAAACACGCCGCTAGCTCTATATATAGCGAGTAACTGAGGGGATAGGGAGTTAATTTAATATAATTTAAATATCAATAAAATAAATAACTCCAATAAAATATATAAAATAAAATAAAATAATAACGAAAAATTAAAGATAATATAAAAATGAAATACATAAGAAAAAAATAAAATTCGCATTAATAATAATAATAAATATATAATAAATAATATAATAATAATAATAAAAATAAGATATAATAGAAATAAATAATATAATATTTAGTATTATAAATAATTCACAATAGAATAAAAAAAAAATCGTTGTTTATTAATCAATAAAAACTAAAAATAATAATAAGCTAAAAAACAGCTAAAATAAATAATAAATAAGATATGCACTAAAGACATAATAATAATATAAATAAATAAATGTGAATAATAATAATGGTCACAGAAATGTCGTATGTTAGCTATACATACAATTCCTATGAATAATAAATAATACTTAATCCGGTATAATTAAAAAATGAATAGCAATCAAATCAAAATATCTATAAATATATAATAATGATATGAATATATCATAAAATATATAATAAATAATAATATATAATAAAATTAATTAAAATAATAAATAATATAAAATAAGTATAAGTATGTTTAAAGATTTTTGACTAGATCAAAATTAGAATTTATATAATATATAAATAATTAAATATATATTAGATAATACAATAACAAGTATATCTCCATTAAACTAACTGATATAATATAAATAAGACTATAGACCTATTATATGAAAAGCTCCATTCATGTTCAAGAAACCAACCAATTCGAAGGAACAAAACGATCAGAATCCCAAAAAATATACTGAGCCTTCTACTGTATAATGTCGTCGGATAGTAGCCATATAATATCTGAGTATGATAAGTAAATGTAAGACCCGCACGAGGCAACGGAGTGCTCTATTATGGCTTATCTACCAGACATATAAACCTCATTAGGGAGAAGAATCTACTCCCATTATCAACATTGAGAATTCATAGAATATAAACGATAGGATTCTATATATCCATTTTTGTATTTTTGTATTAGAAAAACTGAAATAGAAGTATATACGGATGAGACTGTTAATATAGAGATGAGGAAACAAAAAAGGTAACCTGACCTTCCTTTCTATTGTCTCATATTATATTACGTCCATTCTAAAACGACACCTGCTGCTGATAGGAATGAGAATCAGCCCAATATTTCAGTATAAGTATAATGAAAGAGGTGGCACAAAACCAACACGTGATGGAAGACACAAAAAGTAGGTAAGTAATTCAAAAAGTCCGATCGAGTAACGTTTCAGAACACAAGAGAGCAGTGTGAAACACAACAGAACAAAAATGTTGAACTGGAAACACCCAAAGTATGCAGATATGAACGCCTTGATGAAAAAGTATGGGAACTGAGAGGAGCACTAAATCACGATGTAGCGCAAAAAGTCCAACATACAGAACCAGTATCGAACGGGGCACAACAGCCACACAATTGAAAATGTAGCTCTGAAGCCTGGCAAGAAAGAGCAATAATATTTTTAAAACACACAAAAAAACCATGTAATGGAGAGAGTATCCACCATCATATATGGAATAAATATCTAAAAAATAGCTATAGAGATACACTACACAAGGCCTGCAATCACCAAATAAACAAAGATTGAAATTGCGATAAAACAAAAAATAGGAGGAAGGAGAGTATTTGTAAGAATAGTAAATAAAAGGAAGATCACGCGATGGTATATGACAGAAAGAGAATTCTGCTTCATTAGAGAGAAAAAACAGTAATTATGCTCAGTAATGTTAAGAGAACATAAAGAGTGGAGAAACACTTAAATGAAAAATCAACTAAAGAAAAAGCAAAATAGACTAAAAAAGTTAGGAAGAGCAAAATACTCGCAAACACTAATAAATGCAACTGAGGGACCACACATAAAAGTATAGCTATTAAAGGTTAAGAGACAATCTTCACAAGAAATAAGGAAAAACCATAAAAAAAAAGAAGTAGCGGATAACACGGTCAATTTTAGATTCTGAATCAAGACTCAAAATAAGTATGGAGACGGAACAAACAACGTAGCGACCAACCCACTAATAACAATCAACCAACCTCTCCTCTCAAAAAAGCATCTAGACCATCCAGATGAAAAAGTATTAAACTTGGAATTGTAAACGAAACAGTTCTAATGAGTGATGATGAGATAAAGACTTACAAGGATATGTGGGAAGAAAACTTTGATCTAAGCGTCTCCGTCGTATAGAATAAATAATAGGTCCAAAGGTTCCTATTCCAACCTCATTCAGATATAGCTTGTGAATAATAACAAAACATCTACGGAGAAGCACAATTGAGCCCACACACACATTCCACTGGACCTGAACAAAATCTTTAAAATTCTCTGTGTCACATGCACACAGGAAATTGAATTAAAATGCTAAAAGCTGGGGCGTAAGCGAAGTACGAAAAATTAAAATTTGGTTGTTTCGCTTGTACAACTTCAATCATCTGCTCTTTGATATTCATTCCCTCGTTTTCCTGATTCGAAGCTCCATCCTGAAACGTGTAAGACGCATTCTGAGTTCTAATTCTTTCAATGTAGGTACAATTGAGCGAAAGGAAGGGAGCGAGCGAGGAGGAATATGACTTATTCCAGACGCAGTGACAGGCTGAAACAGAGGTCGACGAATGAATTTACATTCTGATGGGCATAACTCTGAACAGTTTCAAAACTAAAATACTGTATTACATTATTTATTAACTTGAATTGTATTTGTAGAAGTTAAGTCTGATAGATACTTTCATTTTAAGAAGCAAAAGTAGCAATTGCTAATGGTCATAATACCATTACAAGCAATACAATAATTTGTACTCCTCTTCCAATCTTGTGATATATATATATATATATATAATAATATTAATAATATAATATAATATGTATATAATAATAATAATAATATAATATATATATGTATATCTAAATATTTATTCTTTAACAATATATGTAATATAATAATATATATAATGTGTATATATAATTAGACGTAATAATAATAATAATAATATGAATATTATTAATATATATATATATATATATATGTATATATATAATACTAATACTAATATATACTATCATCAATATAATATATATAATATAATTTATAATAATAACCAGCAATAATATATATATATAATATAATAATAATAATATATGTAATAATATATATATATATATATATATATATATATGCTATATATCTTTCTCTTATATGACACATAATATATAACAACAATAACCTTAATAACCAACCAGCATATAACTTAATATATATATATATATATATATATATATATATATATATATATATATATATATATATCCTATATATATATATATATATATATATGACTGAAAATATAATAGTTGTTTATCAAAAAATATTTACCAATTTAATGTTTATTTTCATTCAATGGTTTATTTTATTTTAATTGCTTAAAAACAATAAATAAAAGTTATTCCAAAATAAAACATACTCGTAATTCAAATGTGAGAAAAGTTTTGAGACCAGATTTTTGATATGTAAATGCGGTGA
>JABUQX010085565.1:0-5000 GCA_015478945.1 Trachelipus rathkii
AGAGAGAGATCCCATTATAATAAGGGTACTATTAATGCTCTCATCTAATCCCTCGGAAACTATACCCCTCTATACACGCTTTGCTAAACAACTTTAAAATCCAATCAATCACCATCTCGCGCTAATATATCTATAATATATCTATATTATATATAATATATATATATATATATATATATATTAATATATTTATATTATATATATATATATATATATATATATATATATATATATATATATATATATATATATATTATATATATAATATATATATATAGTGATAGTCCAAGATTTTAAACAAGCCAATTCAAATGAATAATGATGAGTGAAGTCAATAAAATCTGTGATTGAAATGAGAAAACTTTCATTTGAGCGTTTATTAAACAGGTAAATGATATTGACAGGTAACAAATGAGATTTTGTAATGAATAGAATGACAATTGGCACACTAAACAGCTATGAATTAACTTTAAACAATCGTAATTATGGCAATTTTAATAGTGGGCACAGAACCTATTCTAAAATGACCTCTCCGTATCGAAGTCCTAACTAGACTCCCAAGAATCAGTCTTGGCTTTGGGCCCTCGTTGGAATCCTCCACCAATCAGATTCCAACACTTGGCATTTTCTCCTTGAAGGGGTGAAAGTGCCAAGCATTTCTTTTTCTAGGCAGTTAACTTTTTTTTACATTTGAAAATAGGTTCACCAACGGCTATTATTTGTGTATACAGGAGGCTGGCAAGGTTGCCTCGTACATAGATGTATACACACTATGACATGCATGCATATGCCTTACAAACCTTCCCTGTCTTAGTTTTAGTCCACATTTTGGTGACCTTCTGGAGTGTAAAAGGAATATCTGCCACATAAACACAGGTGACGCCAGTGTTTATGTTTCCACAGATATTTCTTTCAACCTCCTTCTGAAAATACAGGAAATTTAAAGGAAAGTAAAATGGTAATATAAAATACTACTCGAGAAAAGGGAAAGAACTACAATATGAATAAATAACACCTTTAACAATATATTTTTGTTTCTCAGTATTAATTACACACAGCATCGTCTTTATACTCTTATCTTTCTCAAAGAGTATTTACTGTTCGTCTCACACTCCCTCCTCATAAACTATGTTATTCTGAATTTTTCTTTTTATCAGAAGGAGAGGGAACTAGATTGTAGAAGATTTTAACATTTCTTAAGTTTTCTATCACCACTTTGTCCCCTTTTATTCTATGAGCATTACTTTTAGTTATTTTTATCACCTGGTTGGGGCCGTGGTACTTGGGGGAGAGCTTCCCAACGTTGTATTGTTGATTCTTTATCAATAAATACTTTGCATCTTTCAAATTCTTCGGTAGAAAGACGTTCCTATTGCGTAGATTTGTTCTTTGCGCAAGTGGTTTAGCCATTAATCCTGTAAGCTTTTCAATATACGTATCGTAGGACATGGGCTTGTCTGGGACAGCTGTATTTAATAGACCGCCAGGAATGTTTATATCCTGCCCGTATAACAGTTTACTGGGTCAAATCCCACTCTCTGAGATAGGTGCAAGCCGGAGGGCGAATAAAACGAATGGTAAAACATCGAGCCACTGTTGATTTTTCATCCCAGGCTCAGCTAACATAGTTCTCATGCTGTTAAAAATAATTTTATTCGTATTTTTTATTTTTCAATTAGAGAAAGGTGAGTAGCTTGCGGTCGTCGTGTGAAGTATACCTAAAGACTACACAAGCTTTCAAACAAGTGTGAAGTCAGATTTTCACCCTTGTCTGAAATCAGGTGGCTTGGGATACCTGTGTGTGGGATGATTTGATTTATCAATGTTTTTACTATTGTTTCTTTGGTGATGTCTTTCAACGGTATCGCCCAAACATAATGATAATACCTATCTATAAGAGTTAACAAATATTTATATCCTCTACATAAACTCATCTTTAAAATATCTATATTCATCGCCTCAAACTTGCAGGAGACCTCCTTGTATTTCCCGTAAATAGGGTTTATTTTTAGACCGACTTTGGATATTTGACATTGAGCGCATGACCTGATCACATTCTTGACTCTTTTGATGCATGTTTTTAAACACAAAATCTGCTTTTAGAGCTGTTAAGCATCGTGAGATTCCCAAATGACCCTGAAGATGAGTCATCCGGATGATGTCATCAACACAGATGTCTGGCAAGATAATTCTGGCATAACTTAAGGAAATGTCTACATATAGTTTAATTTCTTTCTTTCGGAACCAGAATTTTTGTTTTTTAATATTCAATGAACTTTTTTCTTTCAAATCTGATTGATCTGTTTGTATTTTTTGTAAAGCACTTTTAAAATCTGCATTACAAATGAATGTTTAATTTGTTTGCGGTAATTATTAAATTCTACAGGACCTTCAACTAGTTCCATTCTTACTGGTTTGTGAACACTAAAGTTTGGTATATGATTCTCTAATAACTATTTCTCATAAAAACAATGTAAACAGAATCGAAATTTTTTGCTTCCATGGCAACCCGTTCATCTATAGTCATTCCCTTTTCTTCAGAATCTGAGTTTTTCTCACGGTTTGAAGGTGAGGTATTTTTCGTATTTGACTTGCGGTTTTTTAAAAGTCCAAAATTTTTTCCTTCATTGGAATTTACAACTTCGTCGCATGTGGCCTTTTCTTTTATGGCCTGTGAGTACCTTTTCTTCAAGGTTGGTGATATAGTTTTGTAGTAATATTGGGTTAAAGGTCTACAATTCTCTCGTATTTGTGTAGAGTTGAGTTCATTGATAAGATTGGCTACTTCACTCGTGGGTGAACCACTCACAGCTCCGCTTTGGATTTTTAGCTCCGCCCCCTTTTCATTGTTCGTCATTTCTTCAGAAATTTCATTATAATGATCACCATTATCATCAGTTTTGTTGTTTATAAGATAGAACGATAAAGGATTTGACTTTTTTGTTATTAATTCCCATGTTACTTTATAGGCACTCAATAAGTTGAGGCTTCGTATTTCACGTATGTTGTAGTTCTTACTGTCATTTACACGTTTTGCTTTTTGTATCAGGTTTCGAGATGCTGTTTGTATTATTAGTTCCCTTCCCGCAAGTAAATAGCCATACTTATTAAATATCTTGCTTAAACAAACAAGTAATCGGTTAGCTGGATCATATTTCCTCTCAACTGGCGCTAATATTGTGCTATAGAATGCGATTGGGCGGTCACCTTCGTCAGCGGCAAGTATCATTCCTGCGGCCTCTACGTCAGTAGAGTGTATGATAATTTTGAAAGGGCTTGAAGCGCTGGGATAAGCAAGGGTCGTCGTTTGCTCTATCGCCTTCTTAGCATCTTCAAAAGCTTTATCTGCGGCGGGGTTCCATTTAATTTGGTGGTTTGCATATGGCTTCCCCTTCAGGAAGGTATTGAGTGGAGCTATGACATCTGAAAAACAGGCCATAGATGATCTGCAGATAGCCTCTTAATTCTCTGATGGTCTTTGGTTGAGAAGTATGGAGTATCTCTTCCACCTTTTCATAATTTGGAGTTATTCCTTTTTCATTTATCGTATATCCTAAATAGTCGATCTCTGTGTCGCCGATCATGCATTTTGTGGGGTTGAGACTGACATTCAGATATTGTAGTCGTTTTAACACCTGTTCAATAATGACTGTGTTCTTCTTCGGTTTGGGTATGAATCAAGATGTCGTCCATGTAGACACAGGTGTTTTTAAGATCTTGTGTGAGAATATCGATGAATTGTTGAAATATAAAAGGAGAGGAAACATAACCCATGGGTAAGCATCGATAGCTATCGTTGCCAAGATTTGAAGTTATCGTAAAGTATTTTTCGCTGTCTGGAGATAATGGGACAGCGCAGTAGCCTTGAGTTAGGTCCAGGCGTGAGAACAATTTGCTTCCCTTTAACGTAAACATTGCATCCTGTAGGAGGGGTAGACCATACGCCTCTATCTCTGCCCTTTTATTCAGCTCTCTAAAATCGGATATTATTCTCACCCTATTGTAACTCTTCTCTAGAACGGACATTGGGAAGGACCAGGGGGAATTTGTCCTCCTGAAAACACCTGTAGCCAATAAATTATTAAATTCTGCCCGAGTTTGAGCATATAACTTGTGAGGGATACAACGGGGTTTGAGGGCTATTGGTGGTCCTTTGATGTTCACATGATAAGGATAAGTATTGGATAGTTCAATTAAAACTTTTTCAGGTATAAAGGTGGCTTCTTCGTCAGTAGTTACAAGACCGTCCTTATCTATCAAGGTTGTGCTCATTCTGTTATTTTTATTTTTATACTTTCAAAAATTATATTCCACTTTTCCATTTGTTTTAATTTTATATGATTATTTTCTGGTAAATATGGATTCAAAAATAACTCTGTATATTTCATTAATACCTCTTTAAAGAATAAAGAACTACGAGGAACATGCTCAGAGGTGTAGGGAAAGGATGTGAAAGTGACAGATTATAGAGAAAATTTTCATGCGCATACTTAATATTAAAATTTGCATTTCTACTCAATTTTATCGTTTTATTTGTAACACTATCTATCAACATATCGCACTTGAAATCTATGCCCATTTCAAAATTCTTTAAAAATAATAAACCTAAAATATTTGTTTCAATATTAGTAACATAAAAAGTATCAATATATTTTCTACCTAGGTTAAGGTCAAATTCAATAGTTTTAATGTCATAAATAACAAATTTTGAATGATTAGCTGCTAGCATATAACCTATGGGGGCTTTGTTATTTGCAAGAGCACTTCCAGCCAAAATATTTTTGACCGACCCACAGTCAACAAGATAGTTTACCTTATTTAATATGTCATGTACCGTATACAATGTCAAGTCGTCAATCTTACAAACTTTCCTGTCTACACCAACATCGGCTGTAACATTCTCTGCTAAAACAGCGGTCGTTAGCAGCGCTCAAAACAGTTGGATCTGACAGGATATTTGTTTCATTGCTTTCACCTTCCATTATATGGTCCATAACACA
>JABUQX010085565.1:12500-25000 GCA_015478945.1 Trachelipus rathkii
TTAGCCTCCACCCAGCCTCACCTAGCCTACACCTACACTACACCTACCCTAGCCTCCACCCCTTCACCTACACGCTACACCTAGACTCCTCCCAACCTTCACTCTAGCGTAAACCTATACCTAGCCTACAGTGCCCCTACAATTTGATGTCTTAACCTGGTTGGAACATGAATATTTCGGACTTGACTGCCATATACCATGGGTCAATTTTTGACCCACGCTAACTGGCTATCGCTTGATGTTCCAGCACCGGGTAAAGAAAGTATCTACGTGGATGTTCTAAAAACTGTAGGTGAAAATTACAAGCCTGGCATGGGAGTGCCAGGTGAGTCCAAGTGAGTGCCATGAGTGCCAATGAATGCCAAGTGAGTGCCAATGAGTGGCAAGTGAGTGCCAATTAGTGCCAAGTGAGTGCCACAAAGTGCCAAACTGAGTGCCACTTTTTTTAAGCCTTTTCTAGCCTCCCCTGGGCCTAGAATAGCCCTAATATGGGCTGTCTACCCCTAGGTAATAAGGTATGAAGCGAATCGATTGGTGTATATTACAACTTGCTAAATCCTTCCTACTATGAGTTAGTATTTTTATAACACTTATAAGCACTTACACTCGCCATAGACACTTACACTAGCCCATATCACTTACACTCACACACAGGTACAACTTTACACTTTACACTCACACCCCTCGAAGCTCAATTTTTGGTTGCCGGCATCTTTGATGAAGCCAAATCGCTTTTTAAAATAAAACCCCCAAAAACCTATATATGATGAATTCATCTTTGGATGACTCATCTTTTGTCTACCTCTAGAGTCATAAGCTGCCCACCAGGCCGCAGCAAGCCCTCCCCGCAAAAGATGGAGGCCCCGCACCCGCAGGTGCGAACCGCCGCCCGCGCGAATGAAAATATATATATACTATAAGGTCATTCATTTTTATTTCATGCTTAAGCATTTTTTATAAAAACATTTTCGCGAACCTAAAACTGTAAACTCATTACAGACCTATTATTAAACATATATTTTATTAACATTATTTTTACTTAATACTTTTTAACTTAATACTTTTTAATTTATAAATTTTTTAAAGAATTGTATGTAAAAGAAAAAAACCAAGAGGTGGGCCTGATATAAAAACATTTTTTACTACAATGTACGAAATTTGTTATTAAAACATTAACCATTACATACCTTAAAGCAGTCAATCAGTAAATCAAAGGTGTAACTAACACAAGAGGGGATTAGTATGCTTTTGGTTTTTACTGCTTTAACTCATGTTTTACTGCTTTAACTCAAGTTTTACTGTTTTAACTTATATATGTTTCTCGCTTTAACTCACATATTTAATTAACATTACATACCTTAAAGCAGTAATATCAGTAAAATCAAATAGAGGCTTCGCTCTCACCCTGAACACTAGGGGGACTTAGTATGCTTTTGTTTTTACTGCTTTACTGCTTTAACTAAGGGATTAGTATGCTTTAACTCATGTTTTACTGGTTTAACTCATATGTTTACTGCTTTAACTCACATATTCATTAGCAATTGTTACATACCTTAAAGCAGTAAATCAGTAAATCAATAAGAGGTGTGACCTAACACCAAGGGGGGGGGATTAGTATGCTTTGGTTTTACTGCTTACTGCTTTAAACTCATGTTTACTGCTTTAACTTTCTGCTTTACTGTTTAAACTTTCTGCTTTACTGCTTTTAAACTTTCTGCTTTACTGTTTTTAACTTTCTGCTTTAACTGCTTTAACTCATATATTTATTAACATTATGTTTTTTCTTTTGGTTTTAATACTTTTTTTTATTTTTATTATTATTTTTATTATTTTATTATATTAGTGTTATTTACTTCATCCCTATTGTTATTATTTAGAAACACACATACACACACAACACACACCACACACACACACACACCACACACATACACTTACACTTATACACACATTCACTATGAACACTTATACACACATTCACTAATGACACTTACATTTACCATAGATACACTTACATTTACATCTTATACACATGAGCGTCACACACACACACCAGCACTTACATTATACACACATTCACTTGAATGACTATACATCATCATTCACTATGACACTTACATTTGTCCATAGACACTTACATTTACACTTAACTCACACACAGATACTTACACACTACGAGATTTACTTAACCTCACACCAGATTTAACTTAACAGACTACACACAGATTTAACTTACACACACAGATTTACTTACACTTGCACACAGATTTACAACACACCACCATACACACACAAACACACACACGACATAACACACACGACGCACACTCACGTTACATATAGACGTATATTTAATTAAAACATTTTATGTTTTAATCAAACACGTACATTTATATTACTCATTCAAATATATACTAAAATTATTTCAAAGTTTCTTAAGACTTCTATCTATAATAATTCATTATCTTTGAACAAAGAATTTATTATTACTGTAATACTTTTTGATTATAAATTTATAACTATCAAGTTTAAAAACTAACTTTTACTAAAATTTATGAAATTTTTATTAAAAACATATATTTTGCGTACCTTAAAGCAATAAATCAGTAAATCAGTAAGGACAGCCCCTAGCACCCCTCTACATCAAGCTATGCCCGTTTTTGTTCTATGACTTACTGCTTTAACATCATCTTTACCCATGTAATAATTATAAAATAACAAAATAAGTTCTTCTCTGCTAACATAACATGTATTTTATTAAAATCATTCTAAGTTTTATTTAAAAATAACAATTATTCACTTACATTATATTATTCCCTCGATGTTAACTAAAAATATTTCAAAGTTTTTAAATAATTCGGGTTTTCTTTTATTATTATTATATTATTTGTACATTAACAACCATCACAAGAAAACACAACAACCCGCAATCCTTACAGATACGAAACTGACCTCGTCTCTGTAAATGTGTTGAAATAACTACTTTAGGTCTAAATTTAGGATTAATCCTTTTTTGTAACCCGGGGCGATTTAGCCCTAATTCCAGGTCAAAATATATTTTCAAACTGACCTTTTTCTGTAAAATGGGGTGCAATAACTACGTTAGGCCTAAATTTAGGCTATAAATTTAGGATAAGCCTTTTTGTAGGCGGGCTAATTTAATCCTAATACAAGGTCAAAAGGTAATTCCCGTATAGACAAGAATCATTGTTATTATTATTTTTATAAATATATTTAAAACTGAAACATGCTGGATCGGTAAGATGCTTTAAGCAGGTAAAAAGGAAATGTTTTCCTTACTTGTGATTGGTCGGGGTAATCCTTATCTCTATAATGACCTCGTAATGTGATTGGTGAGAATTATTTTTATTGCGTCTTTTGAAAATTAAACTTTGTTTTTAAAAAACTTGTATTTATTAGGGTTGTGTGTTTTATTATCTTTTAGACCCAAACTCATTTTAAAATCATAGTCATTTTAGCTGTTAAGCGGTGCACAAGTTATCTGATTTGTATTAAAAGTGTTTTATTTTTACTAAGTGTATATCATATTTATAATAAATACTTACATTGAGGAATAATTATTAATTTCACTAGAATAGATAATAATTAATTCACTTAGTTCATAAGCTTACCACCAATGGGCTCAGATGACCCCACCCGCAAAGGCAGGCCAAACGCACCCGCGGTGCCTCCCGCCGCGTCCCCGCCGCCGCGTGCGCCCGGCCGCGCGTACCCGCCCGCCGCGTACCCGCCCGCCCGCGTACCCGCGCAGCGTGCGCCCCGCAGGCGGCAATATCTCCGCGTACCCAGCCCGCCGCGTGCGCCCGCAAGGCGCAATATCCCCGCGCGAATGAAATATATATATATATAATATATCATATATATATAGTATATTATATATATATATATATATATATATATATATATATATAATAATATATATATATTATATATATATTGTGTGTGCGGGTGGAGTGTAAGTGTCTATGGGTGAAACGTAAGTGTCTATGTGTATGTGCGTATGTGTGAATCTATGGGTGGGGGTATGTGTGTATAAGTGTAAGTGTAGTGTCTATGGTAAGTGTAAACGCTTCATCAAAGATGAATCATCCATATAGGTGGTATCAAAGATGAAGCCATCAAAGGATGAGTCATCAAAGATGAGGCACCACTAAAGCTGAGGTACCAAAGCTTGGGGAATTAAAGTTGAGGCATCAAAGCTGAAGGCATCAAAAGCTGAGGTATCAAAGTTGAGGTGAATCAAAAGCTGAGGCATCAAAGTTGAGGCAGTCAAGAAAGCTGAGGCATCAAAGTTTGAGGGATCAAAATATCGAGTGGGTTGGGTGCGTATGGTAAGTGTGTAAGTGGTGTTGTGTGTGTGTGTGTGTGTGTGTGTGTGTGGTTGTGTGAGTGAGTCCATGTGTGCTCTAAATATAATAACAATTAGCCATGAAAGTAAAAATAACACTAAGTATAATAATAAATAAATCAAATTTTTAATAAATTGAATACGCTATATGGTTGTAAGTGAGCATGTGCGTGTGAGTGTGTGTGGTGTGGTATGTGTTGCGGTGGTTTGTGTATGTTGTGTTCTAAAAATAATATAACCAATAGGGATGAATGTAATAAACACTAAGTATATAATAAAATAAAAAATAACAAATGTTTATAATAATTATACCGTTATAATGTGTAACAGTGAGTGTGCGTGGTGGTGAAGTGCACACTCGTGCTGTGGACACTCAGTGCATGTCGTAGCTACGTGTGTGGGTGTGTTGCCTTACTACATTATTGTGGTGCGTGATGTGTGTGTGGGTGTTGTGTTATGCGTGTTCTAATAATAATTCGCGGCGGACTATTGCGCCTGCGGGCGCACAGCGGCGGGCCGGGTACGCGGCGGGCGGGGTACGCGGCGGCGGGTACGGGGCGGGCGGGACGCGGCCGGCGGGGACGCCGGCGGGGATTACCAGCGGGTGCGGGGTTGCTGCTTTGCGGTGTGGTGAGACTTCAATTGTCTGAGAGAACGATCCTCTGGTTAGGTTTATTGCTTATTATTTAATTCCAGTTAATAGGTAATTAATTATTACTCCTAGTTTCTAAGGGTTGAGATATTTAATAATCTTATCTACTCCTCAATAGTATAGTGATTATATTTTATTAAAATAATTGATATAACAGCTAATAAGCTAACAACTAAACAACTAATCTACTATAACTACAGACACAGCACATAACTCACTCTGTGCACGTTTAATTTTACTTTCTAACGCTAAAATGACCTATTGAATTTAAACATGAGTTGGGTCTAAAAGATAATAAAACACACACCTGCTCAAATACACAGGTTAAAGAACAAAGTTAATTTCAAAAGACGATAAAATAATTCTCGACCAATTACATACGAGGTCATATAGAGATAAGGATTACCCGACCAAATTCACAAGTAAGTTAAAACCATTTCCTTTTACCTGCTTAAAGGATCTTACCGATCCAGCAATGTTTCAGTTTTGAAATATATTTATAAAAATAATAATAACATGATTCTTGTCTATACGGGAATTACCTTTTGACCTGGTATTGGATTAAATTAGCCCGTATACAAAAAGGCTTATCCTAATTTAGGCCTAAAGTAGTTATTTCAACACATTTATTTGCACCACATTTTACAGAAAAGGGTCAGTTTGAAATATATTTTGACCTGGAATTAGGCTTAAATCGCCCGGGGTTACAAAAAGGATTATCCTAAATTTAGACCTAAAGTAGTTATTTCAACACATTTTACAGAGAGAGGTCAGTTTCGTATCTGTAAGGAGTGCGGGTTGTTGTGTTTTCTCGTGATGGATTGTTAATGTACATAGATAATAATAATAATAATAAAGAAAACCCGAATTATTTAAAAAACTTTGAAATATTTTTAGTTAACATCGAGTGAATAATATAAATGTAACTGCATTATTGTTATTTTAAATAAAAACTTAGAATGATTTTATAAAAATACATGTTATGTTAGCAGAGCAGAACTTATTTTGTTATTTTATACTTCTTACATGGCTAAAGATGATGTAAGCAGTAAGTCAATAGAAAACAAAACGTGGCATAGCTTGAATGTAGAGGGGTGCTAGGGGCTGTCCTTACTGATTGATTTACGGATTTATTGCTTTAAGGTACGTAAAATATATTTTTTTAATAAAATTTCATAAATTTTAGTAAAAAAGTTATTTTAAAACTTGATAGTTATAATTTATAAACAAAAAAGTATTAACATTAATAATAAATTCTTTTGTTATGTAAGATAAGGATTGATTTATTATAGAAGTTTTAAAGAAAACTTTGAATAATTTTTAGTATATTTGAAATGGTAATTATAAATGTAACGTGTTTAATAAAACATAAAATGTTTTAAATAAATTATACGTTATATGTGTAAGTGAGTGTGGCGTGTGTGTATGTGTGTGTGTGTGTGTGGTGTGTGTGTTGTGTGTAAATGTGTGTGCAAGTGTAAGTAATCTGTGTGTGAGTGTAAGTAAATCTGTGTGAGTGTAAGTAAATCTGTGTGTAAGTAAATCTGTGTGTGAGTGTAAGTGTAAATGTAAGTGTCCATGTGTAAATGTGTGTATAGTATCATAGTGAATGTGTGTTCTAAAACTGTGTGTGTGTGTGTGTGTGTGTGTATAAGTGTAAATGTAAGTGTCTATGGGTAAATGTAAGTGTCATAGTGAATGTGTGTATAAGTGTCATAGTGAATGTGTGTATAAGTGTAAGTGTGTGTGTGTGTGTGTGTGTGTGTGTTGTGTGTTGTGTGTTGTGTGTGTGTATGTGTGTTCTAAATAATAACAATAGGCTTGAAGTAAATAACACTAAGTATAATAAAAATAATAAAAATAATAATAAAAATAAATAAAAAGTATTAAAACAAAATAAAAAACATAATGTTAATAAATATATGAGTTAAAGCAGTAAAGCAGAAAGTTAAAACAGTAAAGCAGAAAGTTAAAGCAGTAAAGCAGTAAAGCAGAAAGTTAAAGCAGTAAAGCAGAAAGTTAAAGCAGTAAAGCAGTAAAACAAAAGCATACTAATCCCCCCTTGGTGTTAGGTCACACCTCTATTGATTTACTGATTTACTGCTTTAAGGTATGTAATGTTAATGAATATGTGAGTTAAAGCAGTAAAACATATGAGTTAAAGCAGTAAAACATGAGTTAAAGCAGTAAAACATGAGTTAAAGCAGTAAAGCAGTAAAACAAAAGCATACTAATCCCCCCCTAGGTGTTAGGTAACACCTCTATTGATTTACTGATTTACTGCTTTAAGGTATGTAATGTTAATAAATATGTGAGTTAAAAATAAATAAAAATAAATAAAAATAATAAAAATGAGTTAAAGCAGTAAAACATGAGTTAAAGCAGTAAAGCAGTAAAACAAAAGCATACTAATCCCCTCTTGGTGTTAGGTTACACCTTTATTGATTTACTGATTTACTGCTTTAAGGTATGTAATGTTAATGTTTTTAATAAAATTTCGTACAGTTGTAGTAAAATAAAATGTTTATATATCAGGCACTCTGGTTTTTTTCTTCTTACATACAATTTTTTAAAAATTTATTAAATTAAAAAGTTATTAAAGTAAAACAGTATTAAGTAAAAAATACATGTTAATAAATATATGTGTTAAATAATAGGTCTGTAATGAGTTTTGCAGTTTTAGGTTCGCGAAAATGTTTTAATAAAAAATGCTTAAGCATGAAATAAAAATGAATGAGCTTATAGTATATATATTTTTCATTCGCGCGGCGGTCGCACTTGCGGGTGCGGGGCCTCCATCCTTTGCGGGGAGGGGGCTTGCTGCGGCCTGGTGGGCAGCTTATGATCTAGGGGAAGACATTAAGATGAGTCATCAAAGATGAATCATCAAATAAAGTGGTATCAAAGATGGCTTCATCAAAGATGAGCCAATCAAAGATGCGGCAACAAAATTGAGCTTCGAGGGTGTAAGTGTAAGTGTACAGTGTACCTGGGCGTGTGAGTGTAAGTGTATATGGGGCTAGTGTAAAGTGTCTATGGCGAGTGGTAAGTGCTTTATAAGTGTTTATAAAAAATACTAACTCCCATAGTAGGAAGCATTCTAGCAGGTTGTAATATATACACAATTCGAATCCTCATACCTTATAACATAGGGGTAGACACCCATATTAGGGCTATTCTAGGCTCAGGGGAGGCTAGAAAAGGCTTGAAAAAAGTGCACTCAGTTGGCACTATGTGGCACTCACTTGGGACAATGTGGCACTCACTTGGCACTCATTGGCACTCACTTGGCACTCATTTGGCACTCCATTGGCACTCACTTGGCACTCACTGGCACTCATCTGGCACTCATCTAATACTCATAGAACACTAATAGAACATCACTAGATACTTCTTACGGGTGCTTGGACCATCAAAGCCATCAATTAGCCGTGGGTAAAATTGACCATGGTATAGGGCAAGGTCCAAGTCCGAAATACATGGTCAACAGGTTAAGACATCAAAGTTGTAGGGGCACGTGTAGGCTAGGTATAGGTGTACGCTGGTGAGGTTGGGTGGAGTTTCTAGGTGTAGGTGTAGGTGAAGGCTGGTGGAGGCTAGGTGGAGTGTAGGTGTAGGTGTAGGCTAGGGTGAAGGCTGGGTGGAGGCTAGGTGTAGGTGTAGGCTAGGTTAGGTTTAGGTTTAGGTTAGGTTAGGTTGTTAGGTAAGGTTAGGTTTAGGTTTAGGTTTAGGTTAGGTTAGGTTTTAGGTTAGAGTTAGGTAGGTTAGGGTTGGTTAAGTTAGGTTAGGTTTAGGTTAGGTTAGGTTAGGTTAGGTTGGTTAGGTTAGGTTTAGGTTAGGTTAGTATGTATGTAGGCTGGGTGTAGGCTGGTGTAGGCTATGTGGAGGCTGGGTGTAGGCTATGTGGTAGGCTGGGTGTAGGCTATGTGGAGGCTGGGTGTAGGCTATGTGTAGGCTGGTGTAGGCTATATGGAGGCTAGGTGTAGGCTAGGTGTGTGTGTGTGTGTGTAAGTGTGGTGTGTGTGCGCGCGCCCGCGTGTGTGATGTTTACGAAATAATCAAAAAAATAGGCTAAGCCCCCAAAGGGGCCAAAAATTGGGGGGGGCAAAAATGACCCAGGGGTGACCAAAGGTTTGGTCGAAAAAATAAGGGGGGGCATGTACAAAAGCGGTTGCCCTGGACGCAAACCGTTTGGCCGCACCCTTCTTTGGGTTGCAAAAATTAAGGGTTGCCAAAAAAAAAAATTAAGGGTTTTTGCCCCAAAAAATTTAAAAAAGGGGGGTTTTTTTTTTTGCCCAAAAAAAAAAAATTAAGGGTTCTCAAAAAATTAGGGGTTCTCAAAAAATTGGGTTCTCAAATTAGGGTTCTCAAAAAATTAGGGTTCTCAAAAAATTAGGGTTGCCGAAAAATACCGTGGGCCAAAAATGACCCATGGAAGATCAAAGGTTGTTCGAAAAAAAAGGTAGACCAAAAAGGTCAAAGCAGGTAAAAAAATTGGGGCTCAAAAAAGGTCAAGGTAAACAGCTGAAGAATTTGAGCTCAGAAAGCTCAAGACAAAGGTCAGCCAAAAAGGTCAAAGGCAGGTAAAAAATTGGGCTCAAAAAAGGTCAAGGTAAGGTAAAATCACCGTTGGTCATTTTGACCATCGGTGTGCAAAATCCCCTCCGTACTACTGAAATAGTCCTACCCCGTAGTTCCCCGGAAGGCCGAGAGACCCCGACTCCTGCCATCGGTGCGGTATACCCTTGGGGTATTCTTTAGTTTAAATAAAAAAACTTAACTATACTAGAAAGTCTATTTATTTTAACGAATAAGGTATATAAAGTCTTAAATAGGCTTTCTCCTCATATTACTATAATTATTAACCCTTTCGCTCCCCACGTGGATTTAAATCTACATAACTTGATTTAGAATTTTCGACCTTATTCCCTGGAGCATAAGGACCATTTTTGCATGAAATGACTCGAGAAAAATCAGACAAACGCGAATATACTCTTAAATGTAAAAACAAAGCTTTCAATAGGCTTCTGGCCTTGATGAAAGACGGATGTGTGTCATTTTTTCGTCTGATGAGCAGTTTTTGGTATTTTTTTCCATAGGTTTTATTTAATTTTCCCTATTAAATATTTTCTATGCTAAGAATTTTTTTTTTCAAAAAGCATATATTTGGACTTTATATGTCATAAATAAAATGTTTACACAATATTAAATAGTTATTTCAATTTTAACTTGTTTTGGGCACGAAAGGGTTAACAATAATTTTTTTTTTTACATTTTCTGAACTATAATTTTACCAAGATTCCAAAAATGTATTCCTTTTCGCTGTAGCTATTGTAGTTTTTGAGATATGATTTTTTCTTTTCTTTTTTTTTACATTTTCCGCACTAAAATGTTACCAGCATTCCAGCAATGCATTCCTTTTCCCGGTAGCTGTTGTAGTTTTTGAAATATGGATTGTGGCACTTCTAGAGGCTGACCTATATATATATATATATATACTATATAATATATATATAATTATTAATATATATATATGATATATATATATATTATATATATTATAATATATATATTATATTATATATATATATAATATATATAATTATATATATATATATTATATAATATATATAATATATATAGTTGTATATATATATTAATATATATATATATATATATTATAATATATATATACCTATATATATATATATATATGATATATATATAATTATATATTAATATATCTTATATATATATATATATATATATATAATATATATAATATATATATATATATATATATAATTGGATATTTGGTTAGAAGAGCCAAAATCCATATCTCAAAAACTACAATAGCTACAGGGAAAAGGAATACATTGTTGGAATCCTGGTAAAATTTTAGTGTGGAAACTGTAAAAAAAAAAAAATATTGGCTATTTTTTTTTAGGAGCAGGGGACATAGAATATATAATATATATATATAATATATATAATATATATATAAATATATATATATATATATATATATTATATATATATATATATATATATAATATATTTTTGTAAGGTAATTACAAGCCAAAGAAGGGGGTTCGAGCAGGCGGGGGGGGGGTGGGGCGGGGGGGGGGGGGGGGGGGACGTTTTCCATACCCCGTAGGGGAGGGGCGGAGGAACCCCCGCGACACACCCAAACTCCAAAGGGCGGGGGTTCCGGAGAACCCTCCCCGGAGGGGGGAAATAGTCTTACCCCGTAGTCCCCCGGAAGCCCGAGAGACCCCGACTCCTGCATCGTGCGGTATACCTTGGGGTATTCTTTAGTTTAAAAAACAAAAAAAAAAACTTAACTATACTAGAAAGTCTAATTTTATTTTAACGGGTATACGTATAAAAGGTCCTTAAATAGGCTTTCTCCTATATTAACTATATTATTTAACAATAATTTTTTTTTTTTTTTTTTACATTTTCCGGACTAAAATTTTACCAGGATTCCAAAAAATGTATTCCCTTTTCGCGTAGCTATTTTTTTTATTTATTGATTTTTTTTTCTTTTTTTTTTTTTTACATTTTCCGGCACTAAATTTTAACCAGGATTCCGACAATGGTATTCATTTCACATGTAGCTCATTGTAGGTTTTTGAAGATATGGATTGTGGTTTTAAAGTGAATTTCACCTATTATATATTATATATAATTATATATATTATATATATATATATATTATTATATACTATATATAATATATCTATATATTATATGTATATATATATATATTATATATATATATATATATATATATATATAATATATATATATAGGACCTTTGAACCACGAAGCAGTGGAAACAAAATTTGTAAAGTTGGTATTTTAAAGTCATAAAAACAGAATAAACTAAAGAAATTATTTTTTAAAAAATAAACCTATTTCCTTTCTTTTAGAGCTTCACCAAATCTCTATCCTTTATATATACATATATATATTATATTATATATATATAATTATATATAATATAATTTATATATATATTATATATAATTATATATATATATATATATATATATATATATAGTAATATATATATATATATATCTATATTATATATATATATATATATATATATAATATATATATTATATATGATATATATATATATATAATATATATAATATATAATTATATATATATTATAGCAAACTAAAGAAGTTACCCGCATAATATCTCGAAAACTAAGTTAGGTAATGCAAGAAAACTGATAACATATATGGAATCAGCGTATGAAATTTGTTTAATGGAAAAGTGAAAAAAAAATTTTTTTATTTTTATTTTTTTTTTTTATATCTCCAAAACTACGATAGGTAGAAGAAAACTAATAACATATATGGAATCAGCGTATAAATTTTTTTTAGGGGGCTCGAGCTGACGGGGAACACAGGGGGGGGAACGTTTTCCATACCCGTAGGGGGGGCGGAGGAACCCTCAGCG
>JABUQX010085566.1:0-2500 GCA_015478945.1 Trachelipus rathkii
GGAGAGAGATCTTTAGTACGAGTGCGAGCGAGAGTGTATTACTATTGACCTGGAGATGTCTATCATCCTGCTGAAATAACACTCAATTATATCTAACCAAGGGTGAAGCTGACAAATGATCCTTGTATGAGAGTTGGTATTTACCGAACGTTGTTCCTGAGCGTTGCTTCGAGGCTTGCATGAAAATGACTACTGACCATTGGCACAAAGAGTAACATTTATCGTAACAGAGAAGCAATGCGGAGGCCCTTCCAGTCAGATGGTAACCTTGTGTGTTGCAGTGGAGTTGCAGGCCTACTACTCGCTTGAGAATCTCCCAGCATACGATCAGTTGAGTGGGACTGTTTATTGACGACTGTCAAGAGCAGTGTTAAAGTGTGTGTGTTACACAGGCAGACAGATATGCTTCGTTCCAGTAGGGTACTCGGTACGATGAGAGAGAGGAATATGCAAAAATCAAGACAGTTTGAAGAGGCTACAATATCAGGTAATGGATGTATGCGTCGACCTCAAAATGGTTAACATTTTGCTCGGTCAGCAAGCAGGGAGCTTTCATCCAAATATCCTGCTTCTGTGCTATTGGGACAACCGGGCGGCAAAGGATCACTGGACCAAAAGAGAATGGCCACCGAGGGAAACCTTGACGCCAGGTGACAGGAACATCGTACGTGAACCACTTGTACAGAGAGAAAACATCACCTTACCTCCACTACACATAAAACTTGGTTTGATGAAACAATTTGTGAAGGCCCTGGACCATGATGGTGAATGCTTCCGCTATATATGCTCAACGTTTCCTGGTCTGAGTGACGAAAAAAAAAAGCTGGGATATTTGATGTCCCTCAAATACGGACACTCCTCCGTGATGCTGCCTTTGCTGCAACAATGACTGTGTTAGAGGCAAGAGCGTGGAATGCTTTTTCAGATGTAGCACAGAATTTTCTGGGGAACAGGAAAGCCGAGAACCACTAACTTTGTACAGGAACTGCTAGACAGTTTTCATTCTCATGGATGTAGAATGAGTATAAAGTTGCACAACTTACATTCTCACCTAAGAAAATTTCCGGATAACCTAGGCGATGTTAGTGATGAGCAGGGTGAACGCTTCCATCAAGATCTAAAGTTCATGGAAGGACGTTACCAGGGCAAGTGGGATATCAATATGATGGCCGACTGTTGTTGGAGCTTGATGAGGGATATTCCAGACGCTATGCACAGTAGATCGTCTACGAAGAGAAAGTTACTACCATCGTAGGTATGTTTACATTAACTAAACCCATTCCTTCTATTACATTCATTGTTGCCCCATATTACTCTTTATTCATAGTTGTATTATAAGTTTAACAATATCTATCAAAGACATGTATCATATCATTGCGATTTGTTTCCCTCCTTCATATATATATATATACTATATATATATATATATATATATAATATATATATTATAATTATAATATATATATATATATATATATGATATATATAATATAATATTATATATATATATATATATATCCAATAATTGTGATATGACCCTCTTGAAAAAGGTAAAAATCATAAAATTTTACAAATCTTTGTTACACACAAAATCTCACAAATGCGATGTGATATGCAGAAAACCGATTACATTTTTTGGAAATCAGTATAATAATGTATTCAGTCAATAGATCAACATTCGCAAATCCCGCGTCAAGAAATTCATGTTTACCAGTGTATAATATACAAAGGTAATAAAACAAAAAGTAAATAAACTATTTCCTTATCTATAGCAAATCATTCACCATATTAAAAATATTAAATGAAAATTTAAAAGTTTCGTAGTTAAAGATATTAAACTAAACTTATATTTGAATAAGCTCTAAGGTTAAAGTGACAGAACATTAGCAGTTTTCCATTTTCAGGGGATAACTATTTCTTGTGGCTTCATAAATATTTCCTCTGTTCTAAATATTCTTTCACTTTCGACTGATGACGGTGTAGCTGAAAGGTATTTTATTGCTAGTTTTTTCAAATTCATAAAACTATTTCCAGTGTTTTTCCACCAATTGAGGGAATATCATTGTGTTCACTGGTCAAAGTAGGCAAAATTATAGTATTGTGTTTATTTCTTGATGTAATTCCGTATGTAGCCTTTTACTTTATGTACAATAATCACATCTTCAAAGAAGAATGGGACTTTCTTTTTCCACTCTCATTTCTTTTCTGTAATGACGATTTTGATGCCACAATTTCTTTAAAACCATCCATTAAAAAAGTGAAAATGGAACCTTCAGCTTCACTTTTTCCCCACTACGTGAATCATCGTCAGGAGAAGTCAAGAGCTAAATTTTCATGCATTTCCTTCCATGCCTCAACGACCATTTTTTACTGATTCATCCGATTCATGTTGAAAAATTAGTTTGAATCCGCAGATCTAAGAAGTAGCTACACACAAAGATTTATCAAATAGAAACTTAGAAAGTCTTTTTCTAACTGATTTCTTAAGCTCTTCAAAGAG
>JABUQX010085566.1:15000-26129 GCA_015478945.1 Trachelipus rathkii
GACCAATAAGCTGAGTTCTACTGATACCACACAGAAAATGTGTTGAAAGTTGCTTTCAACCGTAGCATGAGGATTATTATGAGCCCATACTTGATTATTCCTACTATTATTAATACCGTCACGTGTAAAGGTCGACTCATCGGTAAATAAAATGCATCTCGGATGTTCGAGGTCAGCAAGAATCCTCGGGAAAATTGTTGTCTTTGGCTGTAGTCGTCCTGTTGAAGATGCTGAATTCTTTGTACATGGTACGGATATAAACCGTCAGGGTGCAATGTCTCCACACAGTAGTTCGAGGGACTCGAAGACGCTCAGAAATTCTGCGGGTGCTAAGTCTGGGACTGCGTTGTACCGTCTGAAGGATATCATCTACGTGTTCTATTCGAACAGGCACCGTTTCTGAATGTAGTTAAAACGATCCACTTTCTCGAAGTCGTCTGTGTGCATCGATAAATACCTGTCAATTTGGTAGTGGACACGATTGTAGAAAACGTCGACGATATTTCAGCAGGGAAGTTCTCGCGTTACCATTGCAAAATCCGTAAATGCAATGTATATCTGCATATTCTACATTCATAAACGTGAAAGGAGTGTACAAACTAACCCCATTGTTCACCTACAGATGACAGTAACAATGAATAACACTCTTTAGAAATCTTAATCACAATCCTCTTTACACCTGTGTTCATCTACAAATGATAAACTTTTTTTTTCTTCAAATGACTTACGTAATACACCCTTAACGTTTGATTACAGCTGGGACACCCTAATATATATATATATATATATATATATATATATATATATATATATATATATATATATATATATATATATATATATATATATATATATATATATATATATATATAATATATATATATATATATATTATATAATATATATATATATATATATATTTATATAATATATATATATATTATATATTATATATATATAAAATAGTATGTATATGTAATATAATATAATAATAATAATAAATAAAATAAATAATAATAATAATAATAATAATAATAATAATAATAATAATAATAATAATAATAATAATAATAATAATAATAATAATAATAATAATAATAATAATAATAATAATAATAATAATAATATAATAATAATATAATATATGTAGCTATTAAATTAAAAAATTTGGCACTTCGCTCATAAGATACTTTCCAGGTATTGCTATTTTTTTTTTAAAAAAAATATTGTACACTTATTTATTTTTGATTTGATAATATTTCTATATTAATTAAATTTTAATATTTATTCCAATTTTATTTAAAATTATAGCATATAATTATTAAAAACATATATTTGTTTGATTTATTAATTTCTCTTCGATTTGTTTCAATATGCCAAAAATAAAAAAATTTCATTTCAGTGAAGTCACTTTGTAATGCTAAGAAACTAAAATAACCCCCAGAGTTTCCCTTCAAGGGTTGATTTAACATACGAAATGTGTTTTATTTTTCTAAATTAAATTTGAATTTTTTAAGTAAAATATTTTTAAGGAACTTTAATGTTTTTAATAAATTTAGCATATTAAGCTGAGAAAATGTTCTTTTTTGGAATAGGAAGAAACTATTTTTTAATGATTTATTGTTAAAAAAGAAAAAAAAGGAATTCTGCGGGAAAAGGATGCTTTTTTTTTTTTTTTTTTTTTTTTTTTTTTTTTTTTTTTTTTTTTTTTTTTTTTACTAAAACCATCCTTTTGGCATTTACTTATGATATGAGTCAGATTACATTGTTAGAAAAAAGTAGTAATGGTTTCGGGTCAGGAGGGATGTTGGGATACGAAGTTGAGATTATATGTTTCAACCTAGCAGGAAGATGAGGGAAAGGCCTAAAGCAGTTTGTTAATGAGGTCTGCCAGATGTAGAAAATTGAGAAATAGATAATAATACGATTATGCTCTCGAAAGTCAGTCAGCTGTGACCTGCAAGTTAACAGATTTACTGTCTTCCAGATGGGAAGGGATCAGAGAGGGCCAATGGTAATGTTGAGTTTTCTAAAGGGTCTTAAGACTGAGGCATTGCTAATTGGAGAATCTATGATAAGATACCTAGATAGGACTTTTCTAAACAAGGATAAAAAGAAACGAATGATAATATGATATCCAGGTGCCAGAGTGAGTGATATCGTGGGTAGAATAAATAGAGAGATTGAGTTTACAAATGTTGATTCAAATGTGATTGAGCATGTGGGTACAAATGATATAGGACATAGAAGGTCAGAAGAATTAATAGCAGATTATAGGAGGTTGATTCAGAAGATGAAAGCTAGTAGAGGAAGGTGCATGATTTCTGAGATTTTAACTACGTTAGGTGATGGGCAGGAATAGGGAAGTAGGGGTTTAGGTGAAAATGAAATGGTTAGGAAATTATGTGTTTCAGAAAATATTAGGTTTTTGGATTTGTGGAGAGAATTTCTGGACAAAGATCTTTTCCAGTAGACGGAGTTCACTTGAGTCGTAAAGGTGTTGAGCTTTTCAGTACCAGTTTGGAGACTTGTTTATCAAATAACTAGGTAAAGCTAGGGGTGATGGGCTAAATCTTGATATGAATAATTATAGCAATGGTAACTGCAATAAGTGTGAGATAAATAAAACTAGTTTTGTTACAGGCTCAAATAAAGATGATAGCAATAAAAGTAACAGCATTTCGAATATCAAATGCTTTTACACAAATGCTCATAGCCATAGAAATAAAAAAAGATGAGCTGATTAGTTATACCATAAATGAGAATCTAGGCATTATTTGCATAACTGAAGCATGGGCTAATGAAGAATTTTATAGACTCCTTTCAGGAATATGAAATAGAGGGATATTCAATTTATTTATACCAGCGTAAAGGAAAGAAGGGTGGTGGTGTGGCGCTTTATGTTAATTGCAATATTCAATATGTGCTAATGACTGACCTTAAAACAAATAAAGATGTTGAATTTGTATGGGTAGATATCTTTATGTACAATAAATCATATAGAATAGTGGCATTTTTATATTCTCTAGTAGCGTTAATTAGACGTGGAGATAGTGAAAGAAATTGGATAACTATTACAGTAATGAAAAAGAATATTGCTCATAATAGTTGAGTTTAATTTTCCTAGCATTAATGGGTTCCTTGTCTATTACAGGACTACCAGTGTTCTATTTATAACTTGTATATTAGAAAACCTTTTGAGCCAGATGGTCCAACCTACAAGACACGATGTACTGTTAGACTTAATATTAACTAACGATGGCGAAGGTATGATGGATGATGTTCAGGATCGAGAAGATTTACGGACTGGCTTAGTGCGGTAAATATGATCTGATTTAATACCAGATAGCGCTCTGGATTATTACAGCTAATACAGGAAAAAAAGATCTTAGATTTCGAAAATGGCGATTTAAAGTCACATTATAGCAGTATATATAGCTGGATAAAGGTTTAGAGACCAAAACTGTTTTAATATTTATTATTCTTATTTCATGCTATTTATTAATGCTTCAGTCAAAATGTCTTTGGAATAAATCCATTAGGGTGGCAGAAGTGAAAAATGTTTGGTGGAATAGAGAGATAAGAGAAAATTAATGAAAGGCGTAGATGTTTTAAAATATTCAAGGGTAGTAATAGGAGGATGATTTAGAAATTTGGAAAATAAAAATGAACTTAATCATTCAATGAAGAAGAACAAGGGAGATGCAGAAATTAATTTAGCAAGGGATAGTAATAAGGACCTGAAGTTTTTTAGCTTTTATAAATTAAAGTAAGAATATGACAATTGGTCCAATTAAAAATTGATGAAAATTTAGAGTTCAGATGAGGTTGGTCAACATTTTCAATGCTTAATTTTCTTCAATGTTTGCTGAGGAAATATTAGATAATAGTTTGAAGACTAATAGTTCTGAGTATGTATGTAACAAAAATAGTTTACGAATTTGGTGGTAAGAATCTAAGCCTTTGCTGTCCTGCTCCATTAAATTGAAGCTATGATCCTGATATTGCTGATAAGAAGGAGGGTGGTACCAGCATTGCAAAGGCACTATTTGATTTTAAGCGATCTATAACATTTGTTGAGGTACCAGACGACTGGAAAACCGCATATATTGTACCTATTTATAAGAAAGAAAGTAGTAAAGGAGGATTTAGAGATATATGAAATATTAATAACATCTCTGGTTGTAAATTTTCTGGAAAAATTGCAGAAAAGTCATATAGAGAAATGTTTGGAAGATAACAAGATATTGTACGATTCCCAGCATGGTTTCAGAAAGGAAGGTGATGTCAGACAAACCTTTTAAATTTAGAATACATTACGACTGCCGTCTGTGAAAGAGATCCCCATAACTGCTCTGTTTTAGTCTTTAGCAAAGCTTTTGATGGAGTTCCCCACAAGGTTGATGAAAGTTATTACTAATATAGGTATAATTGAGTGGTTGTGGAATATGAAAATGATAATGTACAATAAAATGGCAATAAGTCATCATGTGAAGATAATGAAGAGTGATGACTCCCTTATGGGGATCAGTAGTCAAATTATAACATTGTTTTCTTATATATTTTAACAGATTTAGACCAGGAGGACTTAAATACTTAAGGTTTCTATAGTTTCAGATTGATACAGTAGCCACACCTCAGTTAAGGCATCGTGAGGACTTATAAAAATTCAAAATAATCTTGATAAACTTCTTGGTTGAACTAGATGGCATGCCCATAACGTTTTACCTACATTATAATAAGTTTCAAATATCAGATATATATAACATATACTATAACAACATATATATCTATATCTAACTCAACTCTTCTAAATTAGGCACCGTGCTATTAGTAACAATTACTGCTGGGGTTATTTTAAATATACTACTCTATAACATATATATATATATATATATATACCTACTATATATATATAATATAATATATATATATAAATATATATATAACCTGCTATATAACTAATATATTTGCGTCAACTCCTTCCTAATCTCTCTAGATAAAAAATAATAAATACCTAAACAGACCTTTTCACTATATATATATATATATATATATATATATATATAGCATAATAATATATCTTTAATATATATATATATATATATATATATATAATGTTAATATATATATATAGTCAGCCCTCAGATTAGGGGACATAATGTCACAAAAGGCTATGATGGCCCATAAAAATAAATATATTTTTGGGAAATCCCAGTGAACGATATGTAACTTTATATATATATATATATATATAAATATATATATATATATATATATATATATATATATATATATATATATATGCTATAACCATATATATATATATATATATATGTAATAATATATATATATAGGTGAAGGTTACCATGAAGGAAGGAAAAACTATAGACTTTTTAAAAACTTTATTTAGAACAAAAGTTTAATAGATATATGTAGAACTACTTTGAACTTGTATAAAAAAAAAAAAATTCGTATATTTTATAAATAATTACTTCAAGAGACGCATGCTTTGGCGCGTGGTACTTTTTTTGGTACTTTTTAGTTGCTATAAAAGAAGAAAATGATAAAGGTGAAACTAGAAAAATTTCCTAACCAACATATATGTATATATATATATATATATATATATAACTATATAACTGTACCCTACTCTATATATATATCCTCTGCTCTCTCTTTATATACTATATATCTCCTCCTCATATATATATATATTATAATTTGTTTTCAAATAAATACGAAATAATGATATTTTATTTTATCCTTGATCTGGCTAGCAACATTTCCTATGGTTTACGAGAAGAAAACGAATTTTATTTCGCATACTTTAGTAATATTTCTGAGATTCTAATGTGAAGTTGCTTTATGATTTATACGAAAAAAAATGTTTTTAGACAAACTATTTTTGAATACCTTAAGACATAAAATTCACTATAATGACGGTCGAGCATAACTTAACTTTTTTTTCTTTTTAAGCTAATGGGAACCTGGGAGTAGACCGCACCGATGGCAGGAGTCGGGGAGTAGTATCAGGGCCACCTCAAAGACCACATTTGGAATACGAGCTCTGAGTGTCCTTATCAGCGTAGCTGATAAGAACCTGTTTACGAGATAAGGTAGTGATTTTCTATGTTATTTCGTTATTATTTTTATTACGCGCGCGTGCGTATGCGCATACACATGCACATTATTATTATTATTCTTATTATTATTATTTTTATTATTATTGTGTGTGTGTATGTATTATTGTATTGACAACGGCCCATTGGCGATAACTGAAGGTGAATCACGGGTGATCTCAATTTCGAAGCCGACTCAAACTCCGCGACTCCGACTCCGGCTCCCAACTCCGGCTCCGACTCGGCTCCGACTCCGACTCCGGCTCTGGCTCCGGTTCAGGGTTCGGTTTGTAGTTCAGACATCGGTTAGTGTTGATCTGTCTGTATGTTTATTATTATTATTATTATTATTATTATTTATTATTATTATTATTATTATTATTATTATTATTATTATTATTAATATATTATTTATTATTATTATTAATTTCATATTTATTCTTTCTCTACCATAGTTTCTTCTTCACGCATCCGGTTC
Source organism: Trachelipus rathkii (assembly GCA_015478945.1). Lineage (NCBI taxonomy): Eukaryota > Metazoa > Arthropoda > Malacostraca > Isopoda > Trachelipodidae > Trachelipus > Trachelipus rathkii. The sequence continues at coordinate 21,601 of JABUQX010085566.1, forward strand.
CGAGTTCGATATATATATCTACATGGGTTAGGGTTATCATATCTGGTTAAAATTTGGAGAGTGTTAGATGGGGGGTAACCTCGTCGTAGACGAGGTTACGTCCCATGGAGTCCCCAGGGACCCCACCCAAATCAGAAGTGTTCACTGTGGCTGAAATTTGAGGGATTCAGAGTTGAATTTCTAGAAATGCTTGATATGTGAATCTGTGGAGTTGGCTCCAGCTTTCAGTGCTGGAGCCACTGCAGTCAGTGTTAATAAACATTCGTACTAACAACAATGTGGGATAATATGGGTTATGGTGCGTAAGTTCAGGTGATGAACTATAAGTCCGACATAGGTGCTCTAGGACCTCCATTGAGGGGGTCCTGACTGAAAAAAACACAGTGCAAAACAGAGGTCGAAGAGGAATGAAGAAGGATGAAAGATGAATAAAGAAGGAAAGAATGAAAAATGATTCTGACACAGAGGAGTAGGAGTTGACAGCTGCACCGGTGCTGGCTCCGGTGAAGTATACCGAGTTATTAAATATTTGTGTAATGATACAATATGTGTCTTTATATGTTATTGGATCTGTAGATTTCGAAAATAATGGTTTCAGAACCATCAGAAAAAATAAAAATAAAATATCATAACAATAATAAATAATTACTAAAAAATTTACTCTTTTATGTTTATAACTTCAAATTTACGTTTTTACATACCTAAAGCAGTAAATCAGTAAATCAGTAAACCAAACTGTCCTCCTCAGCCCTTCCATGATCTATTGATCTATTGATCTATTGATCTATTGATCTATTGATTTAAGTCTCAAATTTTTTACTAAAATTGTCGTGTTTTACATACCTAAATCAGTAAATCAGTAAATCAAGCCGCCCAACCATCCCTCCTGTCAATCATGAGTCATGAATCCTATTGATCTATTGATCTATTGATCTATTGATATTGATCTATTGATCTAGTCAAATTTTTACTAAAGTTGTCATGTTTTACATACCCTAAATCAGTAAATCAGTAATCAAACCTGTCCATACCCCTCTGACGGTTGTGATCTATTGATCCTGACAGTCTGGCCAGTCTATTGATCTATCGTCTATTGATTAAGGTCAGGCCACACTAAAGAATTGTCATGATTTTAATGCACCCTAAATCAGTAAATCAGTAAATCAAGCCACCATCCAACCACCCACCTGACCAGTTGTGATTTTTAGATCTATTGATCTATTGATCTATTGAATCAGGTCAAATTTTTACTAAAATTTACTACGTGTTTACATACCCTAAATCAGTAAATCAGTAAATCAAACCTGCCATACCACACTACCCATACCCATCCCAACCTTGATCTATTGATCTATTGATTCAAGTCTAAGTATCATTTTTGGATAAACACAACATAAAAATGTTCTTTATACAAAGATCAATCATTATATGTTGACGTAACAAAGTTTCCATTAATAAAGCTTGCCTTAATACAGACTATGAATATAATACCTAACGACAAACCTGATGACATGCCTTAAGATGAATAAACTGTTAACGTTAACAAAGTTCCACACTTAACAACAGTAAAGGAACTAACATAGCATACAAAGACGTAACCTATTTACACTTTTTCAAGCATATCTCTAACACCATACATAAATATTGTTATTAACATGGTAATATTTAACTAAAATTTATCACAACTTTGGTTAATTATTATACTGATCAGCAGTATACTCACAATAAAGTTTCCACATCAATACAAACTAACATGGCGTAACATGAATTAAGAAAATAATGTACGAAGACAAACCTAACACAACTTACACACAAACAAACTGTTAACATTAACAAAGTTCCAAACATAACAACTAAAGTAACTAACACTGCATGCAAAACGTAACCTATTCTTACTTTCAAGGATATCTCTACCATAATATGCAGATAATCTTATGACACAGTACATTTAGCAAAATTTATCTAACATTATTTAATTATCATACTGATCTGAATATACTCCCCTACGTAACAAAGTTTTCCCATTAATAAAGCCAACATAACATTGCTAGAACTAAAAATATAATATTCAAACGACAAACCTGACACATCTTAAGCAAAAATAAACTGCTAACATTAACAATGATCCAAACTTATCACCAGTAAAAGTAACTAACAAAGCTCACAAAACATAACCCATTCACACTTTATCAAACATATCATCAACATGACAATGTTAATTTACATTAACCTAGTAATATTTAACAAAAAATTTAGCATAACCGTACCTAACCATTCACAATACCTAATGGGTAAAGACAAACAACGTAAGTTTATCCTCTGTAAGCTAAACTATGAACATAACATACTTCACACAACAACCAGACGAATAAACAGCTATCATTAACAACATAATCAAAGCGAACATACGCGGGATTTTACATTAACATAGTAATATTAACAAAATTATCATAGCCTTACCTAACCATCATAATACCTAACAGATAAAAGACGAACAAAGTAAAGTTTTAGGCTTATCTATTTTAGACACCGCCCCCCTTTCAGAAAAATACCAACTCTAAACATGAAAAATGATTTTATGCTTTAACCATTTTCATAAAGTGATGCAATACTTAATATATTTGCCCTCTGGCGAGAATACAAGCAATGTAACGCAGTCGCCATTCGATTTACGATTAAATATAAATGACATCGTTGGGAATAAAACGAAACTTCTCGTGAAGATATCAACAACAAGCATTAGAAGATGTGGGAGATGTCTTCATTATCAACACTGCAAAAACCTTATCCTACTGAAAGAAAATAATTATGCATAAACAACCCTTAAATGTAATGAGATTCTTTCTTTCAGCCAATCAGAAGAAAGAACAAGAATACGGCGTACGAATGAACCATATCAGTTCAAAGGGGTATATATTCAAGCCAAAGACAACAACAGCAACAACAATAACATAGTACAAAAAATAATTTCTTTATATACTAACCAACGAATATATGCTAACGTAACATTGTTTTTCACATTAATAAAGCTAATATAGCATTACCAGAACTAAGAATATAACCACAATGGCAAACCTAACACACCTTACGCACGAATAAACTTCTAACATTAACAAAGTACCTAGCACAGCGTACAAACGTAACCTATTCACCTTTACATATATCTCTAACATATCAATGTTAATTTTGTATTAATACTATTGATTTACGTCACATTTCGAGTATCATTTCTTATAAACATAGCACAAATTGAGTTTTTATATACTAACCATCAAATATATGCTAACATAACAAGGTTTCACATTTAATAAAGCTAACATAACATCATATTAACTAGAAAATAATGTACAACGACTTGAATCTAACACAACTTAAGCCCGAATAAACTGTTAACATTAACAAAGTTCCACACTTAACCCTGTAAAGTAACTAACATTACACAAAAACGTAACTATTCATACTTTTTCCAACATATCTCTAACATATTAACGTTAATTTTACGTTGACACAGTAATATTTAAGAATTTATCTATAACGTTTAGTATCAACTTTGGGCAATGAATGACGAAAACATGCAAAGTTTTAACCGACATAACACAAAATAAGCAGTTCTTTATATACTTTAACCATCGAATATATGCTAACGTAACAACGTTTTTGCATTAATAAAATAACTTAACATGAACTAAGAATATAATGCAACGACAAACCTAACTTACACCATACGTACTAATAAACTACTAACATTAACAAACTTCCACGCTTAACAACAGTAAAGTACCTAACACATCGTACAAAACGTAACCCTATTCACATATTTTCAAACATATCTCCTTTATATGTGTTAATTTTATAACAACATTAATATTAACAAGTTTAACATAAACCTATCTAATCATCATACTGACAAAGAATATAATAATGCTAACGTAACAAATGTTTTACATCAACTTCGTAATATTTAACAAAATTCATCATACACAACCTCGTCTAAATATCCTAATCCCCAGCAATAATTGCAAACATAACAAGTTTTAACCAAACATACACCAAAAAATAACAATTTTATCTAACATAACATAAAAATAAGTTCTTGAATAAAATATCTGGTAAACCATAATAGTTTGATTTATTTTCAGTAAATCAGTAAATCAGTAAAATAAACCACACCCATCCCCTGCAGTCCCCTACCCATTCCACCCGCCTGTGATCTATTGAACTATTGATTCAAATATTTCCCAGTATCTATTTTGGATAAACATAACTTATAAAATAAGTTCTTTATATACTGACCTACGAATATATGTAACCAACAAAGGTTTAGCATCAATAAAGCTGCTAACATATCATAACCGCAGCTAAGAATATAATGTACAAATGTAAACCTAACATACCTCGCGTATGAATAATCAACTAACAACCTGAAAAATTCCCTACTTATCAAAGGTAAAGTAGCTAACAGGTCGTACAATTACACGATATGTTCCCACTTTCGCTATCAGCAACAGGCCAAAGCCGTGTCTAACAGA
>JABUQX010085567.1:0-20681 GCA_015478945.1 Trachelipus rathkii
TCGAGTGAGCGAATATACTGTGTTGTGGCTGACGCTCACAAACTCTGGTTTCCCATCGTTTTTAATGATTTTCTTCTCATATGGGAGTTTTGTTCTTTCGCGAATATATGTAGACATCGAAAGGAGCTGAGGCTTCGGAATTTTAATTTTCATTATGCATTTTTCTAGTTCTGTTTTGTTCGAGTTTGATTCGGAAAATCTATAATCTAAATCCAGGTGTGACTCACGATGCTTTTGAGGGTGGTGGTCTTCCTGTTTTTTTTCTTTTTCTCTTTTTTCGGTTTCATCGTGATGGATTACAAATAAAAAATTTCGATTTGTAGTTAGCGCTGACGAATGGGGAATTATGGAGCGTGCGTCATTGAAATCATATCCGGGTGCTTTCGCTAAGTGCTCCAATCGAAGATCGTTTAGTGTTTTTATGATTCCATTACTATTAATGTTATCGAAATCCTTCTTCACTTTAAGGTTGGTCATATTTCATATAGAAGTTGAAGAAAATCTCTCAACCAATATAACTGAAATTGAAACGAATCTTAAGGATATTTGAAATTAAAGGATAAGGGTTTATATGACTAAACCGATAACTTTTTTTAATAATTGCATTAATAAATTGAAAATTAAAATACTGAAAGGTAAAATGAAAATTAAAATCATTTACGTTTTTTTTATATAAACTTATCAATATATATAATTTTATCAATATTTTCAATTTTTTTGTCCAGCTTATTCATTATATCCTGCACACCTTTGTTATATTTATCCTTAAGATTCGTTTCAACTTCAGTTATATTATTTCTTAAGATCTGCGTTCACTATATATATATTTCTAGTATATTATATTAACAATATATATATATATATTTAGAGAAATTATTTTCATTTTCAAACACTTCTTAATTATAAAAAAAAGACGATAAAGGGAAAAATTGAGATAAAACTATTATATTAAAAGGGGTTTCACATTAGAGAATATATTCTTATAACTTTAGCACTCACGCGAAAAATGAAAATCCTGTAGAAAATGGAGAAATTTAAGTCTCACGAAAAATCACTCTATGAATATATATCACTTCTATCTTTATATGGAAAAGAAACATTTTTTTCGTTTTGCGTACCCATCTATATCTCCAGAGAGGGCTAAAAAATGCTAAGAGAGATTATTTGTGGCTCACCGATCGAAACGTAAAGGGCACCCTTAAAATTTATTTACGTTAATATTTAAAATTTGGGTCCTCCTTAAGGCTAACTTGTGAAAATCGTCGTGCACGAAATAAGCGTTATCTATTTAATACACTTCCTATGATACTAGTAGCAGAATTTTTTTTAATCCGTTCCTTAAGCGATTTTTTTCGAAGGAAACCAAAACAATATTACGGAAATCTAGTTTTAATAAGAATTGTATTATAATCAGAATATGATATACATACATTTATATATTAATTTGTTCCTTTTTTAACCTATCTAACGCCTTCTAATACTGTAATAAGTATCTTTTATTCTACTGAAAATAATAATAATATAGTTTTTTAGTATACAGATATTATATAGATTAGTGTACAATTAATATTCTATTATTAAATTGATATTTATATATTATATAAGACTTTTATAAAAAAGATATTGATTTATATATTAATTAAAATTAATATTATATATATATATATATTAATAATGAAATATATATTAATATATTATATAATAAATATATATATATATATATATTATTTATTATATTATTGATATATATATATATATATTAATATAAATATAATATATTATATATATATATTATAATATATATAATATTATATATATATATATTATATTATAATATTATATAAGCACTTTTTGGAATATAAAAATTTATACGTATATATTAGATTTATTTTATCAGCTTTTATAAATTCAGTGGTATGAAACTACAAAAGTAATTATATAAATAATTAAAATTATAATTATATAATTCATCATTATCATATATCCAATATATAGTGCTAGTAAAAAAAACTGGTAAAATATACTGAGATACTACAAAATATATATGCCTTATGAATATCCTATAATATAATATATAAAGTATCATTATAGGATATTTATATATATAGTTTATTAATATAGCTATTAGTGATTATAGTTAATAGGTAGGTAAGATATTAAATAGCTCCGCTTTATTCATATTAAAAAATTATATCTTAAAATGAATGATATTAATAAATCACATAGTATATTAATACCGTATATATATTTATATTAAGACATATTTATTTTCTTATTAAAATATATATTTTTTATACATGAAAATATAGTTAAAAACATTATCTATCTATCTATATTATCTATCTATCTATCTTATAATATTACTATCTATATATATATCACTATATATATATTTCACAGATTTACTTCGTGTAATATTAATTTTTTTCAAGAAAAAGCTTTCGCGTCTCTAACTCTGGATCGTCGATCACGATTCTGCTGCATACATAAACTTCATAGAACATTTACAGACGATGGCTCCAAACATTTGCTTTCACCTGCATCTTTACTGAGAGGTAAGAAGTCTGAATCGAAGAATTCCCTCTCCTCTACCGCCAATATAACTGAATTCTGCAAAACGATCTTAAGGAATTTGAAAATTCAAGGATAAGGGTTTTATGAGTGACTAATAACCGATAAACTTTTTTTCATAATTGCTTTCAATAAAATTGAAAATAAAATAGCTGAAAGGTAAAAATAAATTAAAAATCATTTACTGTTTTTTTATATATCATTACACCTCTCTGCGCATCAGCTACCAGCTCGCTGAGGTGCACGGGTTACTTACTCTGCACTAGTTAGCGCACCTGCAACAATATTACCCTCCGACAGCTTTATCCAGCACCCTTTTTAGAGAATTCCTCTCGATGCGACTACGACACCTCTTCCGATTAGTCCCTCAAATATGCCCAACTCCAATCAAATTTAAACCTCGATTCTCATCCAGGCAATTGCCCACCCAGTGGTTTCATTATATCCTCCCGGCATTTATAAAAATATTACCTTCAAGACGTATATAATATTTCCTCATGAAATTCGTCTTGGGCCCCGAGAAACCTACTCCGGTGAACTCTCTACTACCTGCAAGAGAAATATCTAATCGATAAACGTGGGTCGGAGAAGCTACTAAATTTCGATTTGCTTTTTTCAGTAATTGAATCAAACGATGACACCGAAAAGTCTTCTACAAAAGTCCTTCTATCATTTTTTTTAATAACTTTGGTAAAATTTTATAATAATTATCAGATATAACCTATGTACTATAAATTAATCCATTACTTTATTACACGGCCTACAGCCGGATTAGCCTAATTGACTATGTATAACTCACATCATAGGATCGTGCCCTAATAGTGTGATTAGCTGTACTGCTGCTATGATTCTTTTTGAATCTCTACGAAATGAATAACTAGCGTACGTAAGCATTTTGACGAGTTTAACTTTTTACGATAGATTAACTTCGCGAAAGCTTTTTAAAATTAACTCGTGATTTAATCTAGAATGGATGATTAAAAGAAACATAAAGCTAGAATATTACTAATTCTAGAAATTTTTCAATTAAAAAACGCTACTATAACTTTTTTTACTGATTAATTAAATGGAAAATATTAATAAAAATTGGGTAAAATAATATATTTCCATTTTACTTTTCAAAAGTGAAGTAAACAATAGTTTGATAGTAACACCATATAAAACATTTATTAAAAACAAGCCAAATGCGAACGCGATCGACACAGAACAGATAGAGGGGTAAAATCCCGACTTAAGTAAATAGATATATACTTGCTAAGTTGAACGTTTAAAGCCAGAAGCCGCTGTCAACTTCATTAGCATTATTACCCATTGTAGAAAATTATATTTAAAAAAAAATATATAAATTAAATGAAACAATATAAGATGACTATTGATATTTTATTCGAGTGTTTGGGTTTATCTGTTATAATAACTCTCTTATACACGTTTCTTTCACTTCAATAAAGCCCCTTAATAATTCAGCATTTTAATGATACATTAATTTATGAATTATGAATGCGATCGCAAAAATTATGGAGATCTCCTCGTGCATATGGATCGTAGCCCCTTGAATTTAAAAAAAATCTGCCTATTCACGCTTAAACCACATATCCCACCCTTCAACTGTCCTATCTGAATAGCGACCTAGAATAGAGTGGTCATACTGTATATCAATTCACTTGAAAGTAAGAGTTATGAGAGATTAGTCATAAGATTAAGTCATTGGTGGCAGTTGCCAATCGATGCCGAAATATTTCAGACATTTACACCTTATGTTTCCTGCTTTTCCTGAGAATGCACAAGGCCGATATTATAGAGGACTTCGTTTGTAGACTTTCCAGGTGTAATGAGACTTGTACCGCTGTATTTTAAACGTTTATATTTCCTATATGTTTTAATTTCATTCATGGTTGTGACCAGTCTGAATATTATATGCGAGAGATAAGGTGATATGGTGGAAATCATACAACGAAAAAGGAATCGCGCCGCTGATAAGTCGAGAGAGTTGTAACGCCGACCAGAGACGCGAGAGGTGGGAGTAGACACAGTGTCGAGTATATGCGACAGAAGCCAGACCAGACAGGTAAGTATGTCGGACGCCCGTTGACACCTCACAAGAACAACCGAGAAATAAGGATGATGGCGTATAAATTTGCAATATTTCTTAACGAATTTCGGCGATACAGCGACGCCAGGATAAGAAGATTGTCGCCGCATGTGTCTCCTGTGTGGATCGATTCATTACGTTATGCTGTTTTTAATGTTCTACCTTTTCGACAGAAGACGACTATTTTATTTATTCCATGATTGCGACTATATTGGAGAACGATGCTCCTCATCTTATATTTGTCATTCAAATCACACGAAATTACAAAAAAAAATAATCGATTCTTGGGATATGAATTTGTTTAGAATCAATATAAGAAGAGCGATTAGAAAAAGCGACGGTTTCCTCCAATTGACAATAGGAGATGTCTGTGAGTTTAACACTATCCTTCGAAGAAATGAAAAGTTTAGTACGACTTCCTTTCCTTCCCAATTTGAAAATGTGTACAGTTTAAAGCTGGTGGTGGATGAATTTTACCAAACTCCCGATGAAGCCAAATATTTAAGTATGAACATCGCCAAAACTTTCCCAAATTTGACGAATTTAGAAATCAGGCGCAAAAATTATTTATATTTGACTGCCCTTAAACACTACAATAAAAAACTAGAGTATGCATACGTGTTTAAAAATTTGAAAGAATTAAAAATTGATTTCGTTAATGCTTTAAATCATATTTATGATATTTCTCCGAATTTAGAAAAAGTTACAATATTTTTTGGGCTGGAAGATGATGATGGTGTTTCTATTTCTTTACTTTGCGACTTTCTGGAATTTTTTAGACCTTATAAAACAACACTAGAATTGAATTTTGATGGTTATTTAGAACGTCGACAAAATGTTAAGATTTATCGCAGTAAAAAAACTCACACACACGATTTTACGCCTGTGACAGAGGGAGTAGGAGTAGGCGTTTATATCAAAAATATGTTAATAACTTTGACTGACACCTGCGGAAATTCTCTTATTCGCTGGCATATAAAACGAAGCTACGGATTTGAGATTCATACTTTACCCCTTGATTCTGAAATACTAGATAACTGTGACGATATGCTATTAAATTTCTCTGAAAACGAACTATGGCTAAAAGAAGATGTTTACTTTAAATCTTATAGAAATATATTCTATTTTTTAGATAATTTGCATAAAACTACTCCAAAGAGAATCCATTTTATTGATAAGACGAGAGAGGTGATTATTACTTATATATAGATTACTGATGAATATTATAATAATACACTAGAATTTTTAACATATGGGGATGAAGTAATAGATATATAAATAGTAAATTATCTGTTAAAATAGATTCATACATGCGCGCTTTTCGCGATATATATCGGTAACAACGAATATATTAAATTAATACTAAGGCAAATGAAATTAATTTTAAGTATTTAATTTTAAATTCGAGTTTTTATATTACCTATATATATATTATTATATTCAACCTGTCATAATTATATACCGTAAATAATTAATTTCATGATATACTAATAAATACTCACTTACTTCAAAATAATCTTATTACGAGTGATATATGTATTACTATTTAAGTTAGTACAAATATGTGTAGGTTTTTCTTTTCTTTTTTTTTTTGAAAAGAAACGATTCTCGCAGATATTAAAGTAAACCCCGCGAGGGAATTTTGTCGTGAAACGAAAAACATTTTCATTCTTGACCATGGGAATTTTTATAAATTAAGAAAGGAAAACCTCGCGTGCGTGAAGATTTTACAAATTAATTCGAACGTGTGGTTTTCCTTCTGAAAAATCATTTTTATACAACGTAATAAAACAAATTGCGCAATAATTTTATTTTTTGTTCGAACTTGATGTTTTTGTAATTTCAAAGAAATTTGATGTTAAAATTTAAGATGGGAAACATTAAACAGGTAAAAAAAAATTTTGTTACACGATATATACGATTTTTTACACTACAAAAGGGCTACCTCGCTAGAAAGTTTCGCTAGTTTATCTGAGCAGATAGTAATGCTTTAATAATGCCTTTTTTCAAGCCCTAATAAATAAATGTGACGTGATATTCAAGTGCAACGTATGTTAAACATAAAACGAACCTCGTGGATTGATAGAGGAGGTAATTGTAAGCTAATAAACGTACTTTTACAAAATGTATTCAGTAGTAGTATTCATGTTTGTAAATAAGTTTAAAACAAAACTCATCGTGAAATAAAAGAAGGAGTAAATATTTTTCTAAATGCTCAACTTCAATTTTATTGTGATATAATAATTAGTCGCACTTTTTTAGAGTGTTTTTGTAGTAAAATAACTACTATTCAATGGCTTTCTAAAACTTCATATTCATTTGCATCGTGCGTCAGAGTGTAGACGCTTTGGGTAACATTATTGAATACTGGCCTATAGATTGTTGAAATACTCGCTGATTAAGATTCTATTCGAGCGCACGCTCAAACTCTATGTTTTATCGAAATATAGTCAGGAGGTATAAAATATAATGACGCTTGACATATACTAATTCGTGGTACATATATGGAAAACTCTTGAGAATCGATAATACCTAGAGATGCGGAGGAATAATTGTTGATACCTGACCTATCTATAAAGAACGTTGAACATCATGATAATAACTGCGAGCACGTTACACGCAAGATGACTCTCATCGGTTTCGACTCCGTCAGCCGCATCGAGAGAAGGAGGCACCAGATTCTCAAAGATGAGAGAGACTCGGGCAATAATTACTCTTTCGTAATTTGCTAAAAATTAAATGTCGTCACGACTCGTTTGAGCACGTCCTCTTTATTTTACGGCTTGTATATCGTCGATAGACAATCTGGCGAAGATCAAGCGAATTCGAGGCAGATGTAAAGACAGACTCTGGACTCATTCGCGCTTAATACAGCAGATCAGGTGTCATTGGAGCGAGGAGCGCGCTCATTGAATCTTTTAAAGATAGTATCGCCTCGGGGCCAAATGCTGGTCGCGCCGCAGGCCATCGAATGCCTCTTCACTTGTGTGCGTGTTCCCTCATCACAGAGCTTCTCGATGCGCAAGCCGAATTAGTGATTCAATAATACAGTAATCTCTTGTCCTGGCATATAGAAATTTTTAACTCGATTATCCACGTCTTCCACTCGAGTATATCACATTAAATACTGCGCTAGCGAGTCACTTTTATGATTGGGACTCGCTGTTGTTACCTCGAGTCTTGTCCATCATTCCGGCCCGAACATTCACTCGAGGAGAAAAATTTCCGTGGTTCTCTGCAGGCGAGAACAAGAACTGGCTACAATACGTGAGGCTCGTGGCCTTCCCTGGCCCGTCCCGCCACCTTTCGTGCTCCTGGGTGTCGTGGAGCTAGTTTCTAAGCATTCCTCTCGTAGTTCCGCTTCCAAGGTGATTTTCGAGGGCTTGTGCCAATGGACCGCGCACGTGTTTGTTTGCGCCCAAAAAAACAGTTGGTTCATACTCGCATCGTCTATTATTTCTATAGTTCTATGGTTCGAGAGGCTATGTCAGGAGGAGTCAACGATGAATGTCGGTTAGTGCTGAATCGCATAAAACGTCTTTCACTGATGTTCTCGATGTGGAGAGTTAAAAATTCCGTAGGATTTGTAATATTGCACTATGAACGATCTCTACACATAACATTTCTCTGAACTGACTGTTTTCAAGTAATTTACTCTTCTTCACACACTACTATATATAAGCACTGTGGAATAACGTTGAGCCTCCTTGAGAGTACGCTGTAAATTCGCGTCATGGAGCGAAGTAAGTAGGTCCTCTCTTCATAATTGCCGAAGAAACCCCCAATCAGAATTTTTGTTTTTTTGTTATTTTTTATTCTGCTCCATACTTGTTTCAACATCCCCGACTCGTATATACTAAATAGTTATATTTACATAAAGAAAAAAAAAGGCTGTTTCCATTAAACAATACTCGGTTTTTAAATAAATTTCTCTAGTGTCATACCCTTTAACGTCAATATGAGCAGTTGGTGCGTGTACAGTTCTTGAAGAGTAGCGCTATCTTATAAATTCATATAACCGGTCATATATATATAGTATCCTATCTGAGGCCTTTAAGGTCGATTCTGGAGGGATTAAATAGCTTGTCTCAGATTATAATCAGTTATATGATATAAGGTATATATATACTTGGCCAATAGTCACGAGGTATGATGATGACTAATACCGTGAGAGGTCGTATAAGAGCAGAGTGGCTGAGCATATCGCTTACCGAATATTTCTCACTAGAGAGTGACTATACTGGATTTTGTACTCCGTCGAGATCTATATAATTACACACAAAGACATATTATTGCAGTCAGGTATCAGAATTAATAGGGTACTTCATTTATATTCAGTGGAGGAGAATGGTTATTCCGTACTAAAAATGCAGAAAAACATGAAGTAACAAATATTGAGACGACGAATATATCGTATATAGAGGATGGGTTTAAAATCTTCTAACGCGATTTCACTCACTACGGCTCATATAAGATACGGGATAACCGCGGTAGAATATACACACATTTATTTAGTATATACCTCTATTACCTTATATCTTACACAGGGTGTTCATATCAATAGCGGTTTTCGACAACATATATATATAATATTATTACCAGGCGTTCTATCGAGCTATCCAAAGTAGTTTGATATCAGAACGGAGAATGATTAACTATATCTCGATTGTAATTTATTAATCAATAGTATCATCCTCACTCCAATGGATTTTTTATATATATATACGAGAAGTACAAAACGGCTTATATTTCAGCATTTATTTCGACCAATACCGGAAGGCCAATAAAAGGAAAAATAATTTAAAAAGGCGGGTATTTTACACCTCTGGTGTATTATGACTTAATGAGTAAAAAGTATGAGATTATACTTAAGTATTCGGTTATTACGTGTGGTCGTGTGAAACGACTCATGCATCTCACTGAGTCCGATTTCGGTATGCTTTTTTTACTTGATATATTAGTATCTTCGCTTTTTGAGATTCCAGATACGTATTATAGAGAAAATTTAGCGTCTTAATCGGTTAAGTAGCTAAAATCTTTATTTATATCGAGACTATTCTATATTAACATATTTTTGGAGAAGACCGGCTTTTCCCTTTCGTTTCCTTTCCATTCCTCCTTTGTATAGCGGAGCAACAAAGAAAAGGAAAGAGTTGAGCAGAATAAGAGGAAATATTGAAAAAATTATTTATCCTCACCTGAGTAAATATCTAGTGTTCTTAAATTTTCTTTTCGGTGAATTCATATCGGAAAAGATATAGCGGATACAGAATCGAGCTTATGCTTAACTATCACATCGATAGCCGAATTTACCTTAAGTCTATACTATACGTAAACATTTAGCTAGTAATTTAAGAAGATTTTCTCATATCACAATAGTATTTTATCTAATTTCCGACATGTGGGCGGTAAACCCGCTGTTGATCAGCTCTTTCCACATCACGTAACAAGATCGATAATATCATGATTATTCAGTTTATTTATTTTTCAGACGATAAGTGGTTCGTACCGTATCTTATCAAGTGACTTATTACCGATTTTTATCTTTCAGGAATGGAATTTATATTACAGCGTTTACGATAAAATTTAATCGTATAGGAGATTATATTATAATATTACGTAGGATTGTATCATTTTTTTTCTACGAAATATTAATGTAGGATTCATAAATACGTTAATAGTACTTTTATTCTGAATAGTAGATAGAGAATTTCGAGCGAGAGTTTTACATGTCATCTATTAAGTATCATTAGTAGGGTCATGTAGAGGTTCGATTAGAATAACATATTCATATACGATAGAGTATTTCGAACGAATAGAATAAGGTTCGATTACGTATGTATGTTTGAAGCGTATCATTATATAATATATATTTCTAGATGATTATCGCTCAAATGGTCGCTAAAATTACTCGATTCCCTACGACTTTAACTATGACTAACTACGTAAATTATTTATTTACTAACTCATACTTATTTTACATATATAAATCTATTATTTTCGTTTCCAATAATGAGACTGTCTTAACAGCAGTGGCGATAAGAAGATCTGATTCCTGAACAGAACCTCCGAGATAACTTATAATATTTAACGAATCATATATTATATTTTCTGGAGGAGTGACTTCAGATCGAGTGGAGCCAAGCCAGTGTGATATGACTATTTTAGATATCTTCCTTATCTGAGAGAGAGAACATTTAATGTATGTTTCACAGATGGGAGTTGTGATTGACAAGTTAAATTGTATAGGCTTCTCTATCAATCTAATGATTTTTGATATGATAGTATAATTAACGAGTTAATATATGTAATATCCTTGCATTTTCGAAAAAAACAGCGTCCTCAATATTATTATCGTTTTATTATATTATTATATTATTATATTAATTATTATTATTATTATTATTATTATTATTATTTGCGTTTTAAATTAAATTAGCAAACTTTAAATCTTTATTAAATTATTATTTATTATTATTTTATCTATTATTATTATTATTATTATTTATTATTATTATTCATTATTATTATGTAAATGTATTTAATAGATAATTTTTTTTTAACAATCTATTCATTGAGTTTGTATAAAGCTTGTAATGATCTAGCATATCAGTGACTCGTTTTCTTCACTAATACCTATATACTGGTATAATCCAACATGGTTACATTCTTCAGCAACTATTAGAAGAGTACACTACTTATGTAGAAATGTAAAATAACAAGACTTTTAACAAATATATATTTTATTCCTAAAGAATGGTAAGAAGGATTCATATATATATAATATTGAATTCCGTAGAATATGAATTTCTATCTAAAAAAGTATCGAAACATATAATTAAGTATAATAAAATGTTACACTCAAATGTTTTTTTGTCTAACTGTATTATATATACAATTATTTTATTTTATTATCTTTGGAGCGTAGTGTATATTAATATCTGTATATATTATTGATACTAAAAAAAATATTGAATTTATAAATATCTAATACATAAAAATAAATTTCTCATATGATTTATTACATATATTTTTATAACATTATCATTGAAGTAGATCTAATATATACTTTATATATATAATATACTCATCTCAGCGCAGGCTTAAAATCCATATTATACCGATTTTTACTAAATACGTTTAATTTTCACGTAAGGCGGTAGTATTCATCTGATAATGGTAGTTGAGGCATATTTTTCGCGACTTAAATATATATATAATTTTAGCATATATATATTATATAATATTTTATATAAATTACAAATTTTTAAAACTAATCATTACTATATATTAATAATAAAATAAAATTTACGAGGTTTTCCTCGCTCCAAAGAATATAAAGTAGATGAGAAATATAATGATATATATATGAAGATGTAAAAAAATGATAATTCAAGGATATATAATACTTAAATTTATTATATGTTTTCTAAATACTCTTTATTGGTAAATGGTAAGTGTTGTAACTTTGCACTAGTTGAGTGCCGATAAAAATGTGAGAAATAATTATGTAATAAGGAGCTAGTTGAATTGGTCTATATATATATATCTAATAGAGTGATAAATTCATCGTTTGATTTCAAATAACTTCTAATATTATATAATTGTAATATTAAGCTCCTTTTAAAAGCAAAACAGAATATCTTTATGTTTCTTAATATGTAAAAAATATAATTATAATGCTCAATTATCGAAAATTATTTATAAATGTAAAATACAATATAAGGATTCTTTTCAATGTAATAATTATTCTCAAATTTGGAATACCTAGTAAATGTCATTCACATAATAATAATTCGCAATAAACTGCAGATCAGCACGACTAATGGACTACTGTGAGTGATCACCAATACTCAATTTTATTGAACTTTCTTTTGACGAAATGTCGGCAATATTATCTAATAATACATAATAATAAATTTTAGGAGCAGATTCGTTGTTCTTTGGAGGTGGAGGCAAGTCTACCCTGTAACCTTTTTCTTTTTGAAGTTGATTGCATTTTTCTTCGTCACTTCCATCTAAACAATTAACTTAAAAGTATTAAAATAAGTAATATTAAATCAATAATTATTAATACATAATAAGAATTAATATATATTGATATAATAATTAATGAAAAATAGATAAACAATAATAAAAAGATACTATATAAACAATTCATATATAGTTTTATTCATAGAGTTTTTATATAACTATATCATATATAACTGTACTTAGCATGCATAATAAGTTGGTAGTTTGAAAAAATTCTATGAAGTATCTACTCTTTGTCCACAGAATGACATCACACATTAGGCGTTTATTTACAGTTAAAATTAGCGTATTTTTTATCTGGCACATTGAATAGTTTTCTAATCTAGGGTCATACTTTAGAGTGACATACTAATTTCATAAAAGGTAAAAACTCATATATTTAAGACAGCAATAGTCGTGAGAACAGTCTCTCTCTGTCCACTCGCAAAATAATTATACGCATTAAATTTTAACGAGTCTCTGGAGAGAATTAGAAAACCGAACTATATATATCCCATAGAGTATTAGCAAGCAAAATAAGCAGGAGTTTAATTCAACTTAGGACATAATTATTTTTATATACGGAGAGGCATCAAACATAATAAAAACATGAAATTTAATAAAAACTTAAAAATAAATAAATAGAACTATTATCTATATCAATGATCGATAATATACATGAATACAGAAGCATGAGTATAATCATTATGGATAATGCAGGGATAATTAAGGGAGAGAGTAAAATATAGATAGTAGAGAGAGACAACAATAAGGATGACATTAGTAACTCAGGGGAACAATTCTATTTTTAGAATATTTATAAACATTAATTAATTAATAAAACACCCATGTAGAGATGCTGTACCATTAATTAATTAATTCAAAAAATAAGTAATGCCTAAAAATCAATAATAAAATTAATAATAATAATAATAATATAATAATAATAATAATAATAATTAATAATGAGTCTATTATCATACTAAAATAACGGTGATTATAATAGATAATAATAATAATAATAATAATAATAATAATAATAATATAATAATAATAATAACTAATAATATAATAATAATAATAACTAAAAATTCTTCTAATAATAATAATAATAATAATAAGCAATAATCTAAATAATAATAAAATAATTATACATTATATAATATTAATAATAATATAAATGATAAAAAATAATAATAATAATAATAATAATAATAATAATAATAATAATAATAATAATGATATATAATAATAATAATTAATAATATAAGAATAATAATAATAATAATATATAATAATATAATCAATAATAAAATAATAGTATAATATAATAATGAATAATAATAATAATAATAATAATAATAATAATAATAATAATAGATATAAATAATAATAATAATAATAATAATAATTAATAATAATAAAATAATAGTAAGTATAATACTAATAATAATAATAATAATAATCAATTAATAATAATAATAATAATAATAATAATAATAATACATAATAATAATAATAAAATAATAATAATAATAATAATAATAATAATATAAATAATAACAATAATATAATAATTAAAATAAAAATAAAATAATACACTAATATAAAATAATAATAATAATACTAATAATAATAATAATAATAATAATAATAATAATAACTAATATAAAATATAAAAAATAATAATAATAATAATAATAATATTATTATTATTATTATTGAATTATTATTATTATTATATTATGATTATTATAATTATTATTATGATTATTCATTTATTATTACTTATATTATTATTATTATTATTATTATTATTTATTATTATGATATTATTATTATCATTATTATTATTATTATTATTTATTATTTTTTATGTATTATTATATTATTCATATTATTATATTATTATTATTATTATTATTATTGATTATTATTATTATTAATTTATCATTATTATTATTTCTATTATTATTAATTATTATTATTTTAATTATTATTATTATTATTATTATTATTATTATTATTATTATGTATTTTAAGAAATTTATATCCGCGTCAATTTTTAACCGTACTTTTCCCAAAGCTTCCTTCCAATCAAATTCTTCCTAAATAGTTCTTTTATTTTCAGAAGAAATTTTACTAAAGTGACTATTCGAGAATAAAACGAAGTTAAAACTTTTAATATTATTATCAATATCTTCGCCTGCATATTGCAGGGCATGATCACGGTTAACTGACTATTATTTATAATGCAGCTTACAAAATAAATTTCTAATAATAAAAAATAAAATTATTTACATTAATTGTGAAGTTTAAACATAATATTTTGATGAACAGAATCAAAAAATCCAAAAAAGCTTACCTTGTTTGCACATACAACTATTATCATGGATTACTAGTGTACCTGGCAAAACACGTCAATATATGTCAAAAAACATTTCAAGCATGTCATTCATTTCATTAAATTTCACATTGATGTCCGGCTTAAGCTTTTTTAATAAAAAGAGATTCCTGCTATACGAAGAAGTTGAAATTACCACCTTGAAATAAAATTTTTAAAACAATTAAGCGAATTTTCACTGTAGGAGGAATTTTGTGATCCGTCGTGTAATGCTCCCCTATTTTCTGGGATTATACTGTGTTGCATAATTCGGGTTCTTAAGGTGTTAATGTTGCGTATCCACATAAGAGGATTACAGTACTACTCTTTGCAAATTAAATTGGTACACACATACCTTCTGTAATCCTCGAATAATGACCACGGTACTAAATATGAGGACACTCGTCTCGGTGTGTAATAGCTTTAACATTTACTCTTTTCTCCCCTGATTAACATCTGTTCCTTTACAGATTAATGTTTAATTTTCGTTTTCTTTCTAGAAAAATTCGTCAAATTTAAATGATTAAAATAAAAAGTGTAGTCTGCTTTCCATGTTAAGTGAATTTTTATGTTGAAGTTAAAATGTTGTTTATAGTTTTTTTTAATACCTTTTTCTATTTTAATTTGAGGGTAAGCATTATTAATTAAGTTTTTTTGTTATTCTTATTACCTCTTTGTAAAAGAGTTCCCACGTTGAAGTTTTATAAGCTCTGTGAATTAGGGTTTTTTAATAATAGATAGTTTATATCTTCCTGGTATATTAAGAATAATTTGTGTATATAACCTAAGTATCTGTGATCTTTTAACCAATTTACTTTCCTCTTTCAACTCTACCATTTTTTAAAAAAAAGTAAATAATAATAATACTTAATTATTAATTATCATTATAGCTGTGATCGGCGGGTGAGAGCAGACGTGTTTAACTCAGTGCTCCTTGAGAGCCAGATGTGCAAGAAATGATAACGAGTGAGTGAACTAAATGTGCCCCTCAAAGTAATAAATAACTAGTATCAATGTTGTGTAGTAACAGTGCAAAAGCGTTAAAGTGAGTAAAATTAATATTACAGCATTCAGATATTGTATATTGTCATTGTACGTGCATTGAATTAATAATAATACTTGAATAAGAAAATGGCTGGACAGAACAAACAACAGCGACCAACATGACAACAGACAACAACAACAAGCAACAACTTCAACCACAACAACAAGCAACAACTTGGAGGGGAGAGAAGGAATGAGGGCAACCGAGAGAGGGAGAGGGAGGGTAAATAAGGATTGAGGAGAAGAAGCTGGAAGAACAACTAGACTTATCATTTGATCGAAAAGTTTGACACGCAGAGTCAAGAAATGAACTTTTAAATTCCCCACCTCCAAGCTCTACACATCCCGAAGTCGAGATTAAACTGTATGAACGTTTGGCTTTACACGTATCATACAAGAGTCTAAAAGGAAGAATTGCAGGTCAATTAACAGAATCATTTGAATAAAGTACGATATGAACTACTTATAGCAGAAGTGCCTTTTTAAATCGATTTCAAAACAGGCTAACAAAAATATAACAAGGATCGCTAGAATTAAAAAAAGCAACAAATTCCATTATTAGATACCTTCGACCAACAACATTACATGCAAATTTTAAGCATGACTAGATCTGTATTTTCTGGTTCTCCTATAAACTTTCCACTAAATCTACATCAAAAAGAACGTCATATTTCTTCACTAAACATTTTCTTTTAGTAATAACACACTATATGATGATATACCTTCACCATATACGACAAAAGCGCGGTTCTATTCATGAGAGCAGACAGAATGGAGAGGAAAAAGAGGATCTGGGCACGTGTAGAAGGTAGATGAAGAATATAATCATTTAGGAACATATTAAACAGACTAATGAGTTAGATGATTAGAACGAATACATGTATATATGCGCATCTCCAGTAAAATATCTAGCAACAAATGCATTCTTTATGAGTTTTTGTTACTTGGAATAAAGATTATCTTACATATAAATGACATCAATGTCATAAGGATTCCTCACTTATATTGTCTACAGTATTTTGCCTTCCATAGTACTCACACCGGACAACACGAGGTGTGACTCGCTCACAATGAAATTTTCTCTATTATAGTTTGCATTGCAAAATTTTTTCAGCTAACATAATCAGCCACATTTTCATCCGCCGCTTATACTAAGATGTCAAAGAGAGAACGTTTTAATATCTACGACTTCTAAGCGGTTCTAGCGACAAAAGTTCTCTCTATGACCATACTACAAACAACTGTTTAAAAAGCTTTAAAATATCCCTGCAGTTCGAAGGGACTACTTACAGTTCTCACTCTTACTAAATAAGAGGAACAGCAAAAAATATAAATAACACAAACTGTTGTGTACAACTTCAACCTATTGATCGCTAATTCTCCAATTATGGACACTAATTCATAGATCCGATGTAGAAGCAGAGCTCTTATTGAAAATATTGTGTCCTCTATTATTAAATCCTCACACCTTCTTATCGTTTGTCAAGACAACAAGAGGCAGGACTCAGGAAGCTAGCTATAAAAGGGCAGGTAAATTATATAGCGAAATAAGATCATGTACCTTTATCTTAACAATCGAAGATTGCTTAACCAGAGCTATTACAATTAAACTTCCCAAAAAATTCTGATCATAACCAAAACAAAAAATAGTTACTGTAAATTTCATGATTATCTAATCAAGTGTTTATTATTAACGATAGACGTATTGTAAAAATTGGATCATTGATTATATTTATTATTATTAGGATTCTTAATTATTATTCATTCAATTATGATATTATTATTATTATTTATTATAATTATTATTATTATCATTTATTGATTTATTATTTTTTATCTCATTTATTATTGATTTATTATTATTGTAACTTAGATTGGATTATTATTATTACTTAATATATTTATTAATTTATTTCTAATTATTTATTATTTATTATTCATATTGTTACTAATGCATATAATATTATTAATGCTAAAATTTTTTTCTTTTTTTTTTTTTTTTTTTAAGTTCTAAATTCCTTATTATTACTATTATCTATGTATTTCATTTATTAATTATTATTTATCTATATTATTTATTATTATTATTATTATTTATCTCTATTTAATTATTATTAGCTCTTATTAGAATTTACTTAGTATTATTTATTCTTAATTGACTTTCTATTATATAGTAATGATTTTCTTCTTATTTATTTATTCATATTTCAATTTTATAATGTAGTCATTAATCACCTCCATTACATATCCCTCGTATCCTCATTTTCAGAAATTACCCATTTATCATCATTATTATTATTATTATATTATTTATTATTACTTATCCTACTCTATCTTTAAATCTTAGTTAGCAATCAGTTCATTATCTTACTGACTGATTATTATAACTGTCTTGAGTTGATTACTATATTCTTTCCCTGATCTTTATATCTTTTTTCTTGACATTGATACCTATTACTCTAATTTCATCTATTTACTTTTGACAATTTTATTTGTAGCATAATAAATTTCCTTTTTCAGTAGATTGATCTCATTATCTATTCTATCTTATTATTTCTCATCTATTATTCATATAATATTATTATTACTTATTATTGTTATTACAATTGAGTTTATTATTATCTATTATTAATTAATTATGTCATTGATTTATATTTATCTCAAACTTGACTATTATTATTTATTTTTATGTGATTTTTTCACTTGAGAGTTCCAAAAATATCATTATTTATTCCACTCACTACTTATTATTATGTGGTATATAATTATCTTTTTATGACTATTATTATTATATAATATTCATTCTGAATAATGTCTCTACACTTATTATAATGGTCTGAGGTGCTTAAGAGCACCCTGTCAGATGTTAACTATGAGAGGCTGTTATTATCATTATTATTTAAATATTATGGATATTTATTAATTCATTGTAAAGTTTTATTTTTTCTCGCCTTTTATTGAGCTGCGCACCGAGCTTATTACAAAATATGTTCACCCCGGCCGTCGCGCCTGGTTCCATGTATCTACCATTCTCCTGCTGATTCAATGTTTATTTAATTATATGTCACGCAAACTTAGATCTCACATCTTATTATTAATTGTTTTATTATTTATTGTTATTTCTACATAGATTTTATTCAGATTATATACTCATGAAATTTCATCCAGTATTCTGTGGTTACTTATCACTTATTGCTCTAATTTCCAAGTTTCCCTTTCATTCTATTACGTTTATTTTGGAATCGTTGATCATTATCAAAGGCGTCCTATCCTTTGTGCCGATTGCATGATTGATAAACTGGTGATTATGTTGCTCCTCGATTCAAAATGATCGAACGCGCGATATATAATTTTATTATTGATCTTGCCTGTATTGCAATCTGGAACTGGAAAAATACATCTGTGAAGTACGGGCCAGGTTATATTTTAGTAATCGAAAAAGCTAAACCACAGCTCTGAGGTAAACCTCAAAAATAACACTTTAAGGAACACTGTCCGTCTGCAAATCTAATGTATTTATTATTATTATTATTATTATTATTATTATTATTATTATTAGAATTATTCAGTTATTCATTATTTATATATTCTTATTAGGGTTCACTTTTTATTCTTTTTTGTATGTATTGCAATTTTGGATGTTCCTATTAATGCTACAAAGTTTGCTAGATTATTCCTGGCATTCTTGGCAATCGATCTACTCTCACTCTTTACTGTCTCACTCATGTACGCCTTTTCCCCCCCGAGAATATCATTCCTATATTATCAGCATTTTACATCCTCCTCACCATTCAGCTCTCTATCCCGAACCTCATCCTCTATGTTCTTCCCCTTCATTTAACTCTCACTCTCTTTCTCGGGCTTAATCTTTCATTATTCCTCCAGCTCTATTTGAGGTCTCCGGTTTTGACCATACTTTGTCTAATTATTTTTGATTAGCGCCTGTCCTTCCTTTCCACTCTCTTTGTCTACTGATTGTAGCTCTCTTATTTCTCATACGTGTATAATTACGTTTTGCCTTGGATGCCATAGTTATTTATTTTATTGTGTCACTGGTTCTAAATTATAATCTAAACATTTTTCTTACATGTTTGTGTCGTTTATCAAGTAATGTATGTTCAATTTCTACCAGAAAGCTCTGCATCGACTTTCATTCAAATGTGGAAACCTTGAGTTGAAAGTCAAGTCTTATTGTGATTACACTCATTATTATTATCTCGTTCAAAAAGGATTTATTTACTTGTTTAATCTATTTATTTAATTGTCTCCTGTGATTATATCAACAAATTGATTGATACTCAATGTGATTCATTGTGATTTATTTCTTGAATTAATTGAAATATTTTATTGATTTGATTAATTTAAAATATTTAATTATATTAACAGAATGATTGATGCTCATTGATTTCAGTGATTTTGATTTATTTGCCTGATTTGATTTTGTTAATTGAATAAGTGTTTTTGACTGATTTAATTGATTTTGAATTATTTTGCAAATTTGATTGTGATTGATTTATTGATATTGATTAATTTCATTGCTTGATGTGATTGTTTTATTTAATTGTTCCAACTTTGATTTTA